>SJYC01075657.1:0-80763 GCA_006408675.1 Madoqua kirkii | reverse complement strand
CATATCAGTTATTGTATCGTAGAATATTGAATGGAGTTTCCTGTACTATACACAAGTCCTTGTTGATTATCCAGTTTTTTTTTTTTTAAAGTAATACAAAATTTAGTTTCCAGACATACAGACTTTTTAAAGCTATGTTTCATTTATTAGTGGCGTTAGTCACTCAGTCATGTCTGACTCTTTGCGACCCCGTGGACTGTACTCTGGCAGGCTCCTCAGTCCAGGGAATTCTCCAGGCAAGAATACTGGAGTGGGTTACCGTTTCCTACTCTAGGAATCTTCTCAACCCAGGGATTGAACCCGGGTCTCCCACACTGCAGGCAGATTCTTTACCATCTGAGTCACCAGGGGCTAAAGTTTTCACTGCTAATTTCTATAATTAATGTATTGCAGTCAGAGAACATAGTCTGTGTTAAATTGACTTTGTGAAATTTATCAAGACTTCTTTGTAATATAGTACTTTTATCAATTATTGACAAATACAGCGTATTCTGAAAATGAGAGTTTATCCTTTGTTTCTCAAGTATAGAGTTTTGTGTATATAAATTTGCTAATTTGTACCATCTACATTTCTGTTTATTTATTGTCTGCTTAAGCTATTGATATAGTTTAATGTCAATAAACTATGACATTTTATTTGTGTTATGTATAACATAGATATAATTGTTAAGTTATATATTTCTCTTTCCAGTTCTGAGTTGTGGTTTCTTAAGACAATGTACTTATCTGTTTATGTTGGTTATATTTTCCAATCTTAGTTTTTGTTATAAATGTGTACATTTATCATGAATTTTATATTTTCAGATATTAAAATTGTTATCACAGCTTTCTTCTAGTTTATGTTTGCCTGGATATCTGTTTCTATCTTTTAATTTAACATTTCATATCCTTTTTAGATAACATATTACTAATTCTTACTTCTTAAATTTTATTTTGAAATAAAACTTATATTAAATATAAAGAAGAGTGTACAAAAATAATTTGAATAGCTTGATTTATCACACAGAAAAAATTCTTATAACCACTACCTGAATCAAGAAAGGATACTCTTAGGACCCCAGGACACCTTTTGTGCCCCTTCTAATAAATAATCCCTGCTTTCCCTTAAAGGTAACCACTTTCCTGCCATTTATGATCCTTACTTCCTTGCATTTCTGTATAATTTTATGACCCAAGAGTACTTTGCTAAACACCGAGGTCTAGTTTTGCCAGTTTTATTATTTTGTATAAACAGAATCATGCCATTTATCTTCTTTGATATCTGATTTATTTCTCTCATTATAAGACTGTGAGATGAGTTTCCCCCCTTTTATCGCTAAGTAGTATTCCATGTGTGACCAATCCACAATTTATTTATCCACTTTCCTGTTGATAAACATTTGGATTTTTTATCATATAAGAAATGAATTGCCAATCCAGGTTTGATGCAGGATACAGGATGCTTGGGGCTGGTGCACCAGTATGGCCCAGAGGGATGGTGTAGGGAAGGAGGTGGGAGGGGAGTTCAGGATTGGGAACACGTGTACACCCATGGCAGATTCATGTTGATGTATGGCAAAACCAATACAATATTGTAAAGTAATTAGCCTCCAATTAAAATAAATACATTTAAATTAAAAAAACATGTTTGCTATTATCAATAAAGTTGCTGGAAACATTCTTATATACGTTTTCAACTTTTGTGTGCATGCATATCTGATGCATGTATACTTAAGAATAAAATTTGTGGGTCATAGGCTGTGCTGGTTAGCTTGGGCAGATTTTGCCAGTTTTCCAAAATGTTTGTCTTAATTTACACTTCCAGCAGCAGTGTTGGATTGTTTTCATTGGCTCTACAGTGTACTTGCTATTGTCAGTCTTCTAAAATTTCATGATTTTGATAGATGTTTAATGATGTTTCTTTGCAGGTTTGCCTTTCATTTCACTGATTGTTAATGAGGCTTAGCACCTTCTCATACATATATGTACTAATTGATATCCTCCTTTGTGAAATGCCTAAGACTTTTTTCATTTTTCTTTTGGGTTTTTCTGTGTTTCTGACTGATTTATAAGAGTTCTTTATGCATTTTGGTGTATAGCCTTGTATAGGTTATGTATACTGCACATATCTTTTCTCTTTTACAGTCTCTAATGTTGTCTTTTGGAAAGCGAAAATTCTTAATTTTAGGGTTCCAACTTACCAAGTTTCTCCTTTATGATTAGACAAGGAAATGACAGTATTTTCAGTAAATGATGCTGAGACAATTAGTTATTAATTTGAAAAATAAAACTAACCAGAATCAAAATTCAATTGCAAGTAGATTATAGATCTAAAATGAAAGATAAAACAACAAAAAATTTTAAATAAAAGGTAAAATAATATGCTATGGCTGTAAGACAATAAAAATAACAACAAAGAAAAAGCACTAACTGTAGTCATCTTTGCAACTGAGTCCTCTAATTAATGAATGTGACCCAGCCTTCCATTTCTTTAGATGTTCTTAAATTTCTTCCAGTAGTGTTTTATAGATTTCCTCATAGAAATATTGCACGTCTTTTGTTAGATTCGTTCCAACAGATTTGGGATTTAATGATGTTGCTATATGCATATCTTCTTACAAATTTTATTTTCATGCTTTTTGTTGCTGGAATGTGGAAAGTTACTGGTTTTTACATACTGGACTGGTATCTAGCAAGCCTTCTCTATCCACTTTTAGTTTAAATAGTTTGTGTTGATTCTTTTCCACGTGTAAAATCATTGTTGTTGCTCCACAACAACGTGTAAAATCATATTTACTGAAAATAGACGATCTTAATTTCTTATTTTTTAATTATTGTAATTTTTACTATTTTTAAATGAGCACTTCTGACACAATGTTGAGAATTGTTAGTATAGTCCTAATATCCAAGAAAAGGTTCAAGATTTTGCCATCAAATACTCTGTGGAGGAAAGAGCTTATTGAAAATGATAGAGGACCTCATTGGTTTGCCCATGACGGAATTTGGGAAGGGCTCGGCTTGGCTTGGCTTGGGAAGCCTGACATGCTGCAGGCTATGGGATCGCAAAGAGTCAGACATGACTGAATGACTGAACTGAACTGAACTTGCTGGCTTGGCTGTTCATCTGTTTCATGTGGTTTCAGCTAGGGGAGGACCCACTTCCAAGACCCCTTTTTCAACCACACATCTGTGTTCTTGGCTTCTCCTGGCACTTTGTCCTCCTGGGACTCCACATGACTTGATCCTGGTACTGCAGTCTCAGAGTGAGCGGACTTTGTAAATGTTGTCTGGTTTCCTCAAGAACAAGTGTTTCTCTTTCAGACCTAAAATTCTACAAGTTGGAGTCCATGCATTCATACAGATTGACATTTAACTTATCTATTTAATTAATAAAACATTTCTAACATTGGACATAGCCAAATTTCAGTAAAATGGTGTCAGGAATAGGTAAATAATTCCTTGCTTTCTTGTGATGACAAGACTTTTACTTTTGAGGTTAAAATTATCTAGGGCAGTGGGAGGGTGGCAGGTGCATGTATAAGTTGAATGTCAGAAGATGGGTATAAAACTGTGTAGGTGAGGTGTGGGTGAGAAGGGAGTATGAAATGAAGAGAGCGAGCAGGCCACAGGAAGCTGGGCAGACCACAGGAAACTGGCTGGGGGGGAAAAAAGCTTTTCTTAATTAAAAGCAAGAATAAAACAACCCAAAGACAATGGAAAATCTCATACATAAGGTCTGTGAAGAGGTGGAAAACAAAAATAAGCACACATGTGTTCAGAGAAACACAAGTGGCTGGTCAGTTACATTCTACTCTCATTTTTGTGTTATTTCTCAGGACTTTATGTCAATGATAGTCTAATTAAAACCAAAACCAAAACAAAAAAAAAAAGAGCAAAAATTTCCTGTAGAAATGAACATAAAATAATGTTTTGTAAAACTTAGATATCCAGCTTTATGATTCCAGTAGTTTTAAAAACTGCTCAGTTGAAGTCTAAAGCATGTTAAATTAGAGAGTCAGAATGATCTTTGAGTCCGTCTCTGGTCTCAAGCTCAATAGTGTACATATATATTTGCCCACTAGGTGTCTCTTTGCATATATATTATGATTCCAGTGATAGCTAATCTAGTTCTAAAGGCAACAGTACATGGATTGTGTCAACAAATGTTACAATTTGGGGATATTTAACAGTGGCTTTCGGCTCAGCAGGTAAAGAATCTGCCTGCAATGCAGGAGACACAGGAGATTCGGGTTCAATCCTGGTCCTGGTGGGGAACATCCTCTGGAGGAGGAAATGGCCACTCACTCCAGTATGCTTGCCTCGGAAATCCCATGGACAGAGGAGCCTGTTGGGCAACAGTCCATAGGGTCACAAAGAGACAAGACTGAGTGACTGAGCACGCACGTGTGCGCTCACGTGCACGCACACACACACACACACACACACACACGAGAATGGGTTTAATAATTTAACAGCTCTTCTTAGATAGTAAATAGATACACATCTTGGCAAGACCTCTAATACTTCTTTAAAAATTTTGGGGACGTTAGCCAAGAATTTGTCAACAGACACAAAAATCAGGTACTTGCATCAAGGCTGTTCAGAGACTGATACAGATATTTAAGAGTGCAACCAGGAAGTGAGCCCTAAGTTATTTATGAATGAAGTCTTGGCAAGAGTGCTTAATTCGAAAACAAACTGTGTTTAAATCTCTGCTGTCTCTTTCTAGGTACTATATTCATTGCTGATCAGATCCTTCAAAATCACCCGAGGCATCTGATCTGTAGCCCTTTGAATGCATGCTTAGTCTCTCAATTGTATCTGTCTTTGCAACCCCATGGACTATAGCCCGCCAGGCTCCTCTGTCCGTGGGATTCTCCAGGCAAGAATACTGGAGTGGGTTGCCATTTCCTCCTCCAGAGCATCTTCATGACCCCAGGGTTGAACCCACGTCTCTTACGTCTCCTGCACTGGCAGGCAGATTCTTTACCACTGAGCCACCTGGGAAGGTCAGCCCTTTGAGTAAAAGATGTCAATTGTGGTGAGTCACGTAAAGCTTCTCTGAAAGCTTTGGTAAATGTTCAAATTTGGTAAATGTTTAAGTTTACTCCAACTTGTCCTAAAGTAGAGGGAGGGTCAGAATAAGCCAACAGATGTTTATTAAGTGCCTACTGTATGCCTGGTCTGGAGTGTCTACAAGATTTATGGCACTCGATTTATTCTCTAAGAATGTGATGAGATTTACCGTTTGCAGAAAAGTTAAGCATGATGTTAAGGAGAAGCTGAAAAGGCAAAGTTTATTAGAAGAGGCAGCACTGCTAATATCCAAAGGACTCCAAGCTGGGAGTCTGAAGACTTGAATTCAAATTTTGCCTTTAGACTTACTAGCCATATGAAGTAGCTGGTTTACACGCTCTGTATATCAGTTTCTTTATTTGTGAAAGTGTAGGTATTGTTACTTTACTGAGTTGATGTGAAGACTGCAAAGAATTTCTGAGAATCCTGCCGAGTGTCACTGTATCTAAGAGAAGTCACCTTTTTAAAATTTTTTTGATAAAGGCTGTACCTGTGCTTAGATGCTCAGCTGTGTTCAACTCTTTGCAACCCTGTGAACCCACCAGGATCCTCTATGCATGGGATTTCCCAGGCAAGAATACTAGAGTAAGGTGCCATTTCCTCATCCAGGGCATCTTTCTGACCCAGGGATTAAACCTGCGTCTCTTACCACCTCCTCCTGCATTGGAAGGTGGGTCCCTTACCACTGCTGCCACCCTGGAAGCCCCTTGATTAAGGCAGCCTTTCCTATGTTGATGCACAGCTGGTTAGCTCCTTATGGTCACGACCTTTCTTTTTGAATGGGGCCTCATGCACTATTTTGCAAAATCCTAAGTCTCATCAAAGCAGTATTTCCCAAGAAAGAATCAGGCAAACAAAAGAAGAATTTTTATTCAACTCCAGAGCAACGGGTACAGGCAGCTTTTGTAATAGTGGTTCTAGCTTCTTTCTAGCCTGCAATGGTTCCATAGAAGAGGGCACTGCTGCATGGAGTTATACTTACTCACTTTTGTGGAAAGAGAGTTCAATGGAAGGTTGTTGGGTAAAGCTTCATTAAGGTGACAGGCTGCCTCAGAGCAGTGTAAACACAGTCTGGATATCACAGTCAGAAACATGTACTCTCTTCCAGAGAGAGAAAATATGCCTGCAAGTCACATGGAGAAATTTAGGGCTGCAGATTGTAGAAAGGGAAAGGTGATCATTTGCCATTCTTGTCTAGCCCATCTTAGCACACAGCATCTCCTCTCACCCCATACAGGCTGGAGTGAAGTGAATTTAGGGATCAGGTGTTGTTACTAGGAGCGGCCACTGTGGACAAACAGGGTGTATGTACTTTGGGACAGCCTGTAGCGGACCTAATAACTGATCCTTTGCAAGAAGGGCTACAGGTGGTTCCTGTGGCCTTGTCATAGGCCTGAAGGCCCTGTTCTTACTTGATGGAGCATAATGGGGCTAGACAGACCTTTGAGGAGGTTCCTTGGGTTTCCATCACAAATCTTATAAATCCAGCCTCCGCACACAGCTAGTTTGAATGCTAGAATGACTGACTCCTAGAAGTTCCTTCCATCTGTCACTGGTGCAGGAGAGGAGGCAGGTACTTTGCAGGCTTTATCTGCAGTGGTGCACGAAGTTGCTACTGTGATGTGCGTTTTTATGCATGTGTATGTTGAGGGGGTGGGTGAAAGTATATTTTGCAGGGCCCTTGCCTTTATACATAATTTGAAGAGCCGAAAATCAGGACTGGTGGGGTTAATCTGGGCTGGCATCATGAATTTAAGACAGTCCCAGGAACAGAGTCAATCCCATAGGTATGAGTCCCACTGGTCTCTGGGCATCTGGTTGACCCCACTAGCTGCTAAAGGGAAAGTGCCTTCTTGGGAGCAGTGACCGCAGGGCACACGTGGGTAGCTCTGGCCACACCGGGAGCGGGATTGGCAGGGCTCCAGTCTCTTGCCAGAGCCCTAGGCCATGCTGGGTTGCAGATCATAATCTGTGAATCTTTCGGGTTCTGGAAGCTGCAAAAGGACCTATATGTCTGAGGTCAAAGATGTAAGGGAGCTTCGTGCCTCGCTAAGGCGGGGTGGCCACTAGCCTTCTGGGTTGGTGCAGATTCCTCCAAGAGGTAGAAGAGAGATTGTTGGTCATCACTTACAGTTTGCCACCTGCCTGTTACTATGGTAAAAATGATCATTTGGGGATAGAGATTGACATTATTGGCTGAAAGAAGGGCTTTTCCATCTTAGATTTGTGGATTTTTTGTCTAAATTGTGATTGTCAGGGCTGGAAGCTTATGTGGGAAGGCAGGAGGGAGAAGAAAAGATGAGGGCTGCCAATCTCCCCAGACGATGGATCACAGCATTTCAGTGGTGTTGAAAATAAAGTAATTTTAATTATAGTTTCTGTTTAAAAAAAGCTGCAACTCTTAAAACCATCTGTCGGATTATCCTCAAAGTGGAGAGACCGCAGAAAAGAAATGCAGTGAAATGAGTGGAAGAGTTAAAGACAAAAAAGAGAAAATAAATGAAAGAAGAAGAGTAAGACTTTTAAAACTTGTAGGAGAGATGGATTGGGACAGAAAGACAATAAAGCTAAAAGGAAAAAGTTTGCAATAATTTGAATAAATTTTTCCCTTTTGTAAATTTCCCGGACAAAATAATAACCACAGATGAACCCACCCAATACATCCCTGCATGCATGCTCCTGGGGGTCGGGGGTGAAGGGGGGCATCTTGAATATTGCTCCCTTCTCTCCTACTCTGCCTTAATAAGAGATGTCCTGCTAAGGAGCAAAGCTGGTGGATTGTTTCATGTCCTTCACTTTTTTATCTGAGCAAAGATGCATTTTCTCTGCTGCTCCCATGCTATTGCTATGATGGACAGTCACTTAACAGAAGATGCTTACAGGCTGATGTCATTGCTGGTTAAGTGTGTATTTCGTTGTCACACATTTCCCATGCTTTTTGGTGATTGAGAGTTCTGCCTTTAGGGTGACCAGCATTTTCTGCTTCCGAAGAACTCTAGTTTTTGGATTAAGAATAATGCACATTGTTTGCCTATGCTCTTGGATTGTCTATAAATCCATTTACTGTTCTGAGAATGTCTTGTTGAACGCTAACACTGTAATTTTAAAGGATAAGCCTGTTGTGAATGAATCTGTTGGCTTTTAAACTTTTTGTTCATTGCGTTGTTTTTATTTAAGGCTCCATGAAAAAGAGAATAAGTCTAGCCCATAGTTTCTTTCAAATGGAAAACTATCTTGAGATCATAATAAATTGTCTTCTTAAAAGAGTAGGCATGGTACTTGTTTTACTACATCATCCCAAAGATTATAATTAAGACAGTTACTTTTGGATCAGTGGAAACTATGACTGCCTTTAGTGAATTTTCTTTAAGTTAAAAAATTCTAATTATCAACTGTCTGCTTTATCAATAGTGCATTTGTTTTATATTGATATTCTTAATTTATTTTCTGGTTTTAAAATGATATGGGACCAGAATACATATTTCTACTTAACTAGTTTACCAAAAACTTTCTAAAATAAATTGCTAGAATGAAGTTTGTTAGGATAAAACAAAAAGGAATGATTCTTCACCAGCATCTTACCTAGTTTGGGCTGCTGTAACAAAATATTATAAACAAGGGGGCTTATCAACAGAAACTCACTTCTCACAGTTCTGGAGACTGGAAGTCCAAGAACATGGTGTCAGCTTGGTCAGGTTCAGGTTCGATCTCTCTTCTAGGTTGCAGAGTGCTGATTCTTCCTGTAGCTACACATGGGGAGAGAGTGAGTCTGGTCCCTTCTTATGAGGATGCTAATTTCATTTATGAGGGCTCCCCCATACTGTATCATGACCTAATTACCTTCCAAAGTCCTCACCTCCAAACACTATCACGCTTGGAACTAGATGTCAACATATGAATTTTGCAGGGACGCAAACATTCAGTCCAGAAAACCAGTAATAAATTTAGGAACAATCTCATCTTTGGAATTGTAATGAAATATATTTCCAGTTTTCAATTACAGAATTTATCAGAAATACAAATATTTTGTTTGATTTCATTTCAGAAATACAAATATTTTATTTAATTTCATTTCAGAAATACAAATATTTTATTTGATTTCATCTCACTGACTTAAAAAATAGTAATGACCTTAGTGTTTTTGCTAAGTGTCATGTGGTATTGGGAGAAGGCAATGGCAACCCACTCCAGAACTCTTGTCATGGATGGAGGAGCCTGGCAGGCTGCAGTCCATGGGGTCGCTGAGTTGGACATGACTGAGCGACTTCACTTTCACTTTTCACTTTCATGCATTGTGTTCTCCAGTGTTCTTGCCTGCAGAATCGCAGGGATGGGGGAGCCTGGTGGGCTGCCGTCTATGGGGTCGCACAGAGTTGAACATGACTGAAGCGACTTAGCGGCAGGAGCAGCAGCAGGTGGTATTGTGTTAAGGAATTGTTCTTTAAAGAAGGTAATTGTCTCAGATATGACTGAGAAAACTATTTCCTTAAACTCTGAAATAAGGTACCAAAAATGTCTCTAGGAGAGTAGGTTAGGGAGTTTATTTCCCTTGAAGTGGGAAAGCTATTTTATTTGATGAAACCTGTTATCTAACTTGTTCAAACCCTTTAGTTGTGTGCTAACTCCATTAGGAAGAATAGTTTTCTATAATAAAGCTATTTCTGGGTAATTGCACCCATTCTAGGTAATTGCTACCTCTTGTTGAGCGTCTGCGTGTCTCCCATATGATATTTCACTTAATTCTAACAAAATCCTATCAGCTGGTTATTGTCGTTTCTGTTTAATAGATGAAGCACTTACTATTTAGAGAAATTAGGTGATTTTTTTTTTTTAAGTTTCCACATTTAAGTGGTGGAGTGAGATCTGTTTGGTCCTAAACCATGTGTGTGCAGTGATTTTAAAACATTTTTTTTGGTTGTATATCTATAAAATAATATGGAAACCCTACGTACTTCCTCAAATTTTAAGTTGTCACCCAGAGTTTTTATCATACGTTTAAATAGTTGCAAAAGATGTAATTTGTGGGCATATTATGAATCTTGATAGTGAAGAAAGGTTATATGTGCATGCTAAGTCACATCTATCATGTCTGACTCTTTGCGATGCTATGCACTATAGCCTGCCAGACTCCTCTGTCCATGGGATTTTCCAAGCAGGCATATGGGAGTGGCTTGCCATGCCCCCCTCCAGGAGATCTTCCTGACCCGGAATCAAACCCACGTCTCCTGTGGCTCTTGCCACCGGGAAAGCCTGAAAAATGTTATATTCTCTTTAAATATAACATTAAATATAAACAGAAATTTGTTATGTTTGATTATTTTTTTAAAGTAATCTTTGGAGTTTTAGATTTTACATAGCAATTTTTCCCCCCTAGAACTCATATTTTTATTCCGATACTCCATGGATTTTTGTACAATTATAAAATATTTTTATGCTTAAAACTTATTAATAATCCTATAATACATTTCAACAATATATTGCATACATTTAAAATGAAATTTATTAAAAAATTTTGAAGTGGCCTAATCCCTTAAACCATAAATGATTTCATTTGGAGTGAGCCATTATAATTATTATTGGTTTGTAACTTAACAAAAAATATAAATATGTTGCACATCTTGACAAATGATGATTAATACAAGAGGTAAATGTTTTTATTGAAAAGGCAGTGTTTAATGACACAGATGATATTTTCTTCCTAATTATGTTGTTCAGTCTCTCAGTCGTGTCTGATTCTTTGCAACTCCATGAACTGCAGCACACCAGGCTTCCTCATCCATTACCATCTCCCACAATTTGCTTAAACTCACATCCATTGAGTCAGTGATGCCATCCGACCATCTCATCCTCTGTCATCCCCTTCCCCTTCCTCAGTTCAGTTCAGTTCAGATGTGTATAAGAGACAGGCTTAAAACTTATTAATAATCCTATAATACATTTCAACAATATATTGCATACATTTAAAATGAAATTTATTAAAAAATTTTGAAGTGGCCTAATCCCTTAAACCATAAATGATTTCATTTGGAGTGAGCCATTATAATTATTATTGGTTTGTAACTTAACAAAAAATATAAATATGTTGCACATCTTGACAAATGATGATTAATACAAGAGGTAAATGTTTTTATTGAAAAGGCAGTGTTTAATGACACAGATGATATTTTCTTCCTAATTATGTTGTTCAGTCTCTCAGTCGTGTCTGATTCTTTGCAACTCCATGAACTGCAGCACACCAGGCTTCCTCATCCATTACCATCTCCCACAATTTGCTTAAACTCACATCCATTGAGTCAGTGATGCCATCCGACCATCTCATCCTCTGTCATCCCCTTCCCCTCCTGCCTTCAATCTTTCCCAGAATCAGGGTCTTTTCTAATGAGTTGGCTCTTGACAGCAGGTGGCCAAAGTGTTGGGTATGTAACAATACCCATGAGTATTATTTATTTCTAGTATTAGAGTTCAGAACCAGTTTTAATCCTATTATTATTTTTTTATGTATGTGAGCACTTAAAACTATTTTTTATATAAATAAATAGGTGGGAATGGAGCACTTTTGGAACTTCTTCCAAGAATATGCCAAATATCACAACTACTTTAATGATTAATAGACTTAAAATAGATTTTTCTTCAATTTTGTTGAAAGCAAAGAATTGGAAACTTGATTTATAAATATTATTTGTTATATCTTGTTATGCTATTATATGTTTTTAATTCCTGGGAATTATACAAAAATTCTTTATCAAAACATCAAAGAACTTAACACTTCTTCCTTTAACTCTTTCATTCATAGGCACCTTCCTTAAACTAATATTTTCAGAAAGGTTGGGACAATGGAAAAAGTATTACTTCCAAAGCACTTTTGCCAGCATTATTATTATTTTCCACAAGGTAATTTTATTGTGTGCTTTATAAGTATTTTTATCGAATCTTGGTGCTACCTATTTTTTAGAGGTACCATGTACCCTATAACATCATTAGCTGAGCTGGTTCTTTTTGTCCAGAACATAAGCAAGTGTATTTCCATGAGTCTTCATAATTATCATCCCACTGCCTGATTCTTCTAAAGTATGGCTGTGTGCTTTGTATGGAAGAGGAGAAACTAGATAAGGCTTAGGTTGTTCTGACGATTCTTCTACCGCATTCTGAATCATTTTGGTGACGTTTTAGATTTCACATATGTCGACCACCTCAGGAGATATAGTACCCAAACTCCAAAGCCACTACATGAACTAATTAAGTTAACACTTGCGTAGCCTCCCTAAAGGCACGTCCCCTCACCTATGCCTCCTTGACCAGTGTTTGCATATTATTTCTGCCCATTTGCTCCCTGACTCGGGGAGGTTGGACATCACACAGTCTCATTTCCACCTTCTACAGATTGGGAAACGATTTCTCCTGGGCTATTCATGACGGTACTATTCCACTAAATGAAACAATAATTGAAATTCATAGGTTTTCTTTATGGAAACTCATCTGTAGTTCAGAGCTTTTATTTTCTATATTTTAAATTCATTTACTCAACAAATGTCTATTTAATCAACCAGTATACAAAGATGGGGTACAGAGCAGGAAACAGATAGACAAGGTAAGACAGAATGCCTGCTGCCCCCTGGTAAGTTGCTATAGTGGGAGTCAGATGTTAGCAAAGTAATTGCAAAATTAAGAATTCTATACAATTATGAGACCTGTGACTAAAAGATTAGGGGCTATGAGAACATATGAAAAGATACTGATCTCTAATAAATATAGTGGAAAGCTTTCGTGACTAAATGAGAATTGACCTGACTGCTGAAGAGCATGCACTAAGGTTCTGAAATGGGTAGACACATGTTTAAGGAATTGATTCTTAACCACTGGGCCACCAGGGAAGTCCCACTATATATATTTTGCTGTAGATTTCTTCAGACTTTTCCCTCCAAGGCACTGATGTGTGAGTTGTATCATGTAAACCTATATTTTTATAATAAGAAGTGAATGACGTTCCACTGCACACATTTTCCCTGCTGTTTCATTAAGAACATATCGTAAACTCTTCTCATGCTTGGTATGGTGCTCAGTTGCTTCAGTCGTGTCTGACTCTTGCGACCCCATGGACTGTGGGCCCCCAGGCTCCTCTGTCCGTGGGATTCTTCCGGCACAAATACTGGAGTGGGTTGCCATGCCCTCCTCCAGAGGATCTTCTCACACCAGGGACTGAACCTGAGTCTCCTGTGTCTCCTGCATTGGCAGGTGGGTTCTTTACCACTCGTGCCAGCTGGGAAGCCCATAGCTGGTGGCAGGTAGTAAAGATTCAGCAGATGTCAGCAGTCATTGTGAACGTCACCACTGTCATCAACATCGCCTCGACAAATTGTCCTCCAGCAAGGCTATCATAATTGGGCATCCCAACAACAAATTTTTCTTTTCAACACCCTCCCCCAAACTTGGCTTCTAACGACGTTTTTGCGTATGCCAGTCGTGAAGATTAACAGTGGAGTCAGGCTGTTGTTTTACTTTGAGCTTATTTCATCACTAATGAGACTGAATGTTGTGGTTGTGTAGTCGCTAAGTCGTGTCTGACTCTGCGACCCCATGGACTGTAGCACACCAGGCTCCTCTGTCCTCCACTATCTCCTGGAATTTATTGAATTCATGTCCAGTGAGTCAGTGATGCTATCTAACCATCTCATCCTCTGCTGCTTCCTTCTCCTTCTCAATCTTTCCCAGCCTCAAAGTCTTTTCCAACGAGTTGGCTGTTTGCATTAGGTAGCCAGTGTTTGTCATTTGTATTTTTATGTTTTGAATTTTCCTTAACTTGTTACCTTATTAGTTTGATAATTATTTTGTTTTACAAAATTTTTAATATTTTTATCAAAGTATAGGTGACATTGTGTCAGTTTCTGGTGTACAACAGTGATTCAGTTTTATATAATATGTGAGTGAAGTGTTGCTCAGTTGTGTCCAACTCTTTGTGACCCCATGGACTATACAGTCCATGAAATTCTCTAGGCCAGAATACTGGAGTGGGTAGCCTTTCCCTCTTCCAGGGGATCTTCCCAACCCAGGGATTGAACCCAGGTCTCCTACATTGCAGGCAGATTCTTTACCAGCTGAGCCAGAAGGGAATATGTATAATATGTACATGAATACAAATGTATATGTATATATATATATATATTTTATATAGTTTTTCAGATTATTTTCAATTATAGGTTATTATAAAGTATTGAATATAGTGCCCTGTGCTCTACAGTAGAACTTTGTTATTTATCTGTCTTGTGTACTGTTCAGTCGCTCATTCATGTCCAACTCTTTGCCACCCCATGGACTGCAGCATGCCAGGCTTCCCCTGTCCATCACCAACTGTCAGAGCTTGCTCAAACTCATGTCCATCGAGTTGGTGATGCCATCCAACCGTCTCATCCTCTGTTGTCCTCTTATTTATCTGTCTTGTGTACTGTTCAGTCGCTCATTCATGTCCAACTCTTTGCCACCCCATGGACTGCAGCATGCCAGGCTTCCCCTGTCCATCACCAACTGTCAGAGCTTGCTCAAACTCATGTCCATCGAGTTGGTGATGCCATCCAACCGTCTCATCCTCTGTTGTCCTCTTCTCCTCCTGCCTTTAATCTTTCCCAGCATCAGAGTCTTTTCCAGTAGGTCAGTTCTTTGCATCAGGTTGCCAAAGGATTGGAGTTTCAGCTTCAGCATCAGTCCTTCCAATGAATATACAGGACTGATTTCCTTTAGGACTGACTAGTTTGATCTCCTTGCAGTCCAAGGGGCTCTCAAGAGTCTTCTCCAGCACCTCAGTTCAAAGCACCAATTATTCGTCAGTCAGCTTTCTTTATAGTCCAACTCTCACATCCATACATGACTACTGGAAAAACCATAGCTTTGACTAGACAGACCTTTGTTGAAAAAGTAATGTCTCTGTTTTTTAATAAGCTGTCTAGGTTGGTCATAACTTTTCTTCCAAGGACCAAGTGTCTTTGAATTTCATGGCTGCAATCACCATCTGCAGTGATTTTGGAGCCCCCCCAAATAAAGTCTGTCACTGTTTCCATTGTTTTCCCATCTATTTGCCATGAAATGATGGGACCAGATGCCATTTGACATCTTCATTTTTTGAATGTTGAGTTTAAAGTCAAAATTTTAACTCTCCTCTTTCACTTTCATCAAGAGACTCTTTAGTTCTTCTTTACTTTCTGCTGTAAGGGTGGTGTCATCTGCGTATCTGTTATTGTTAATTTCTCCCGGCAATCTGGATTCCAGTTTATGCTTCATCCAGCCCTGCATTTCCTTTGTGCTTCATCCAGCCTGGCATTTTGTATATTGTAGTGTGTATCTATTAATATGAAGCTCCCAATTATCCCTCCCCTCTTCCCTTTGGTAATCATAGTTTTGTTTTCTGTTTATCTGTGAGTCTGTTTCTGTTTTGTAAATAAGTTCATTTGTGTCATTTTAAAGGATTTTATGTGTAACTGAAATAATATGATATTTGTCTTTCTCTGTGTGACTTATTTCACTTAGTATGATAATCTCTAGGTTCGTACATGTTACTGCAAATGACGTTATCTCATTTTTTTATTGCTGAATAGTATTCCATTGTATACATATCACAGTTTCTTTATTCACTCACATGTCGGTGGGCACTTAGCTTGCTTTCTTGTCTGGCTACTGTAGGGTGCATGTATCTTTTCAAGTTAGAGTTTCCATCTTTTCTGGATATAGAGGCAGGAGTGGGATTGCTGTATCATATGGTAATTATTTTTAGTTTTAAAGGAAATCTCCATACTATTCTCCACAGTGGCTGCACCAATTTACATTCCCACCAAAAGTGTAGGAGGGTTCCCTTTTCTCCACATCCTCTCCAGCATTTGCTATTTGTAGAATTTTTTGATGACAGTTATTCTGACTGGTGTGAGGTGCTACCGCATTGTAGTTTCGATTTGCATTTCTCTAATAATTAGCAATGTTAAGTGTCTTTTCATGTGCCTGCTGGCCATTTGTATGTCTTCTTAGGAGAGATGTCTATTTATGAATAGGTCTTCTGCCCATTTTCTGGGTGGGTTGGTTCTTCCCCCCGCCCCCTTTTTTTAGAAATATTGACTGTATAAGCTGTTCGCATGTTTTGGAAATTAATCCCTTGTCAGTTCTAGCATTTGCAAACCTTTTCTCCCATTCCATAGGTTGTCTTTTTGTTTTGTTTATGATTTCCTTTGCTGTGCAAAAACTTTTAAGTTTGATTAGGCCCATTTGTTTTTTAAAATTTTATTTCTTTTGTCTTGGGAGACTGACCTGAGAAGACATTGCTACAATTTATGACAGAGAACGTTCCTTCTATGTTCTCTTCTAGGAGTTTTATGGTATCATGTCTTGTATTTAAATCTTTTTTTATTTTTTAATTTTTACAGTGTTGTGTTGATTTCTGCCATATGACAATGCAAACCAGCCATAATTATACATCTATCCCTTCCCTCTTGAGCTTCCCTCCCCTCCCCCATTCCACCCTTCTAAGTCATCACGGAGCACCAGACTGGGATCCCTGCTATACAGCAACTTCTCACCACTATCCATTTTACACATGATAGCATATTTGTTGGTGCCATGTTCTTCATTCATCCCACTCTCTCCCTCCCCAACTGTGTCCACAAGTCCATTCTCCACGTTTGCATCTTCATTCCTTCCCTGCAAATAGGTTCATCAATACCATTTTTCTGGATTCCATATACATGCATTAAGATATGATATCTGTTTTTCTCCTCTGACTTCATTCTGTGTAACAGGCTGTAGGTTCATCCACCTCACTAGAACTGACTCAAATTTGTTTTTTTAATGTCTAAATAATATTCCATTGTAAATATGTACCACGTAGTCTCTATCCATTCATCTGTCTATGGACATCTAGGTTGCTTCCATGTCCTAGCGGTTGTACATAGTGCTGCAATGAACACTGGGGTGCATGTGTCTTTCAGAACTCTGGGTTTTGTTTTCTTTTTTTGATTATATGCCCAGTAGTGGGGTTGCTGGGTCATATGGTAGATTTTTTCCTAGTTTTTTAGGGACTCTCTGTACTATTCTCCATAATGGCTGTATCAGTTTACATTCCCACCAACAGTGTAGGAGGGTTCCCTTTTTATCTACATCCGCTCCAGCATTTATTGTTTGTAGATTTTTTGATGATGGCCATTTTGACTGGGGTGAAGTGATACCTCATTGTAATTTTGATTTGCATTTCTCTAATAATTAGTGGTGCTGAGCATCTTTTCATGTGTTTATTGTATGTCTTCTTTGGAGAAATGTCTGTTTAGGTTTTCTGTCCATTTATTAAATTGGGCTTTTTGTTTTTCTGACATTGAACTGTATGAGCTGTTTATATATTATGGAGGTTAGTCTTTTGTCAGTTGTTTCATTCGCAATTATATCCTCCCATTCTGAGGTTTGTCTTTTAATCCTGTTTATTGTTTCCTTTGCAGAAGCTTTTAAGTTTAATTAGGTCCCATTTGTTTATTTTTATTTCCATTACTCTAGGAGGTGGATCAAAGAGGATCTCACTGAGATTTATGGCAAAGTGTGTACTGCCTATATTTTTTCTAAGAGCTTTATAGTTTCTTACATTTAAGTCTTTAATCCATTTTGAGTTCATTTTTGTGTATGATGTGAGGGAGTGTTCTGACTTCACTGATTTACATGCAGCTGTCAAGCTGTCCCAACAACCCCTGCTGAAGAAGAGACTGTCTTTTCTCCATTGTATACTCTTGCTTCCCTTGTCAAAGATGAATCAGCCATAGGTCTGTTTCTAGACTCTTTATTCTGTTTCATTGACCCATCTGTCTGTTTCCACATCATTGCCATGCTATTTTGATTACTGTCGTTTTGAAATATTGTCTGAAGTCTGGGGGAGTCTTGCATCTTGTTCTTTTTCTTCAGGATTGCTTTGACAATTCTGTGTATTTTGCGGTTCCATATAAATTTTAGGATTGTTTAATTCTGTGAAAAATGTCATGGGTTATTTATAGGGATTGCATTGAATCTGTAGATTGCTTTGGGTAGTGTGGTCACTTTAAATAATATTAATACTTCCAATCCAAGAGCATGGGGTATCTTTCCATTTCTTTGAATCAGCTTTAGTTTCTTTTATCAGTGTTTTATAGTTCTCAGTGTATGTCTTTCATCTCCTTGATCAGGTTTATTTCAAGGTATTTTATTTTTTTGACATGATTTTCAGAGATTGCCTTTTTACTTCATCTTTCTGACTTTTCTTTTCTTTTCTCCCTGTATCTGGATATGTTTCCTTCTTTAGATCTGGGAAGTTTTCAGCTGTAATTTCCTCAAATACATTTTTGATCCCCTTTTCTCTTTTTTCCTTCTGGTACCCTTATAATTTGTAGATTGGCATGCTTTATATTATCTCATAGGTCTCATATGTTGCCTTCTTTTTTTTTCAATTTCTATCTGTTTTCTCTTCTGATTGAGTAGTTTCTAGGTCACATTTTTGTTTGGAATGTTTAGTTTGCTATTTATTGCCTTTAGCTCAGTTTTCATCTTGCCAATTGAGTTGTCTAATTTTAATTGGCCCCTCTTTGTAGTTTCCAGTTCCTTCATACAGTGATCCCTATTTCTAGCAATAATCTTTCTTAATGTCTTCAGAATTTGTATTACTTCCTTTTTGAACTCAGGGTCTAGCAAACTGAAAAAGCCTGTTTCATTATTTGGTCTTTCGGGTGACTTGTCTTGTTCTTTTATCGGTGAATAGTTTCTCTGCTCCTTCAGTTTAGGTGTATTTCTGTGACTCAGTTTAGGAGAAACAGTTATCTGTTGTGGTCCTGAAGGGCTGTTGTTATGTGGGAACATTCTATGAGTCTCACTGATGCCGGGGCTGCTTTTGGCATGGCTACCTGCCTCATCGTTCCTCAGGGGTGCTGTGCTAGCCAGTTACCCCCCTTTCAGGGATGAAGGCTATGTTGTGGTGACCCGAGGCTGCGCTGCTTTTTGGAGGGTCTCCTCTTTGCTCTGAGGTGGTCATGCCCTGGCAAGGGCAGGGCCGGTTCTGCAGCTGTTGGAGTAGAGCTCTCAGATCTGGTTCTAAGCTGCGGTGTGCGGTAGGCAGGACTGCCGTAGTTCTGCTGGTAACGGCGCCCGTGGGTATTCTTCTGCCAGAGCTATCCACTGGGACGTGCTCTCTGTGATATTCCCTGTCACCCTTGTGTGTGCTCAGGAAGCCGCCAGTGGTGTGAGTCTTCTGTGAAAGTCAGGCACCCACCGGGAATCAGTTCAGATCTCAGCCCCACCCTGCGTATGGGCCACCCACACGTGCTTGTGTGTGCCCAGAGCTTGTAGAGTGGAGCTGCGCCCTCTGTGAGCAAGCTGAGGATGAAGCTGCTCTGGTGGGCCACGCCACTCCCTTCCCACGTGCATTGACAAACAGGGTTCCCATTGGTCCTATACACACCTCCAGTGGCCTGAACCATTCTCGAGACCCTTGGGATTGTCTCTGCATCCAAACCAAATCTTCTCCCTGGATCTGCTGCTGAAGTCCCGTGTACCAGCAGCCAGCCGCCACCAGGCCCTCCACCAGGGATGCGTCTCAGGCTGGGGTGTGCAGTGAGGTGGCCAGGACCTTCTGGGCACCTTTCTCTCTGTCCTGCTCCTGCAGGCTGGCTGCTGCATCCTCCTCTGAGCCCCTGAAACTCCATATCTGGTTGAGGGGTCCCAGAGTGAGAGAAGCTTTCATAGCTCAGGTCCATCCCAAGCTTATTTGTTTTGTCCTTTCATCTTACGCAGCTATGTGGTGTTGCAGTTTTGGTTCTATGAGATCGTCAGCATTCAGTGGGTATTCTGTGAGAAGTGTTCCACATGTAGATGTACTTTTGATGTATCTGTGGGAGGAGGTGAGCTCCATGTCCTTCTTTACACCGTCTTGGTCTCCCAGTCTACTTATTTTCTTATTCGTGAATAAGAGAACTGTTTATGTTATGACTTTTATGTGTTAAATGAATACTGCAAATGTTTTCACCAGCCTGTGATTTGATCTTCCATTTATGTTTTACTGTATTTTTTAAACAAGTGAGTTAAAAATTAAGTAAATTGGTCAGTCTTTTTTATTGTGGTTTTTCTCTTTGGTGTTTTACAAATAAATGTTTTATTCATATCCATGTAATATAAATATGGCATTCTTGACATAAAGAAGGGCTATGCATTTTCAGAATTTGGGAACCATTGGTGTAAGAAATAAAGTCACATGGGGTATGGATCTGTCACTGGGAAGAGGTGAAAGGCTCTTTGCTTTGCAGAGAGTTTCAGCGGCTTGTGGATGTTTAATAAGTTTGTTGCTTATCAAAGTCTGAAGATGTGAGATTTTTTTTCTTAGTCTGAGGATATGAGATTTTCTTCTTTTTGTTTTCATCTTGTTTTCTTGAAACCAGAGTGTCTTGTTTCTCAGGTAATCCACTACAAAGTGCAATACATCAAAGGGGGTTCATCTTCATATTAAAGTTGAGATTTCTGAGGCTGAGGGATTGGTTGAATTTTTGAAATTGTTCAGTTATACATCAGAACAATAGTAATGGATCAGATATGTCCACATCTTACATTATGTTGTTCATCTTGAAGATGAAAATATTTTCACTTTTCAAAAATGTGTGTTTATGTATGATAATTGTTGTTGTTTAGTTGCTCAGTCATGTCTGTCTCTTTGCCGCCCCATGGACTGTAAGCCAGGCTCCTCTGTCCTTGGGATTTCCCAGGCAAGAATTCTGAAATAGGTTTGCAGTTCCTTCTCCCGGGGCACTTCCTGACCCAGGGATAGAACCTGTGTCTCTTGCATTGTAAGCTGATTCTTTATTGCTGAGTCACCAGGGAAGCCCATAGTATAATATTAAGTAGATAAAAAAATATATATATAATATATCTTGCTATAGAAATACTTGAAAGAAATACTGACTCATGTGCAATTAAGATTCTGGCTTATTTTATGAACTCAGTTTTTAACAGTTGGCTTATTCTGAATTAAAAGGCCTTGTAATTAATTGCTTTTATTGTGAAATTCATCAATCAAAATCCAAGTGCTTTTCTTCCTGTCGAGAAGATATACAATTTTAAGAGTGATTGCCTCCAACATTTAACTGAAAATGCTTTTTCTCTTCTAGCTTTTGTTTCTACCAATCTGATGTCATACATGGCTACTGATGGCAATGAGCTTGTAAGTATTCTTTGGAATATTCAGACTTCAAGTATCGTCAGTTTGATGAATGAGTAAAAAATTATGTTGATTTTAAGTTTGACTATCTACTTATTGTCCATTTCATTAGTCATAATGGAATGAAAGAGCTTCCCTAGTAGCTTAGATGGTAAAGCATTTGCCTGCAATACAGGAGACCTGGGTTGAATCCAGGTGTTGGGAAGATCCCTTGGAGAAGGAAATGGCAAACCACTCCAGTATTCTTGCCTAGAGTATTCCATGGACAGAGGAGCCTGGTGTGCTACAGTCCATGGAATTGCAAAGATTCAGATGCGACTAAGCAACTAACACACACAATAGAATTAAATGATCCCTTTGTTAGAGTTTGAAATTTCTTATCATCACCAAGCATTTGTTTAAGACCCCTAGCTGTTTAAATATCATGAAACATAACCACAAATTTGATATACTGTACATAAACTTGCCTCTATTTTCAATTAATTCTGGTATAGTATAACCTCTCATGCAACTTCTATGGTAATAATTCTGCTAATTGTTATGCCAAAATTATAGGTTCCTTTTAAAATAATTTTATAGCCATAAATTTGCCTAAATTAGGTAAGTCAATTAAGCAAGTTTTCCTCTATTAGATGAGAAAACTCATGCAAGGAAAATAGAGATGTTGATGTGACATGATACTTCAGATGGAAGGGGATGCTCAGACTATAGCCCACCAGGCTCCTCTGCCCATGGAATTTTTCGGACAAGAATACTGGAGTGGGTTGCCTTTTCCTCCTCCAGGGGATCTTCCTGACCCAGGGATTGAATCTGCATCTCTTGTGTCTCCTGCATTCGCCGGCAGATTCTTTACCACTAGTGCCACCTGGGAAGCCCCTTTATTGGCTGATTATGCAGGCAAAATAGAGAAGTTAGTATAAGTAACATGACACTTCAAATAGAAGAGGATGCAGTGCAGTGTGGGATTGGATGGTGTGCATCTTTTGGCAAATCTAATGACTTCATGATGAATGCATAGGACAGAGTTTTTGGGGTAGAACCAAAAGCAGAAGCAGAAGTGGAGTGTTGAGAAAATATAGTATAGACTTCCTGCCAAATAGGGAACGTGGATAGTGGTTTCCTGATGCATATTAAGAAATGGATGTCAAGGCACGTTGTATTATAATGACAGAGAAATTGAGTGAACTAGACAGCTCCTGGAAGAGCTACCTTACTAAAAAGCAGGACAACATATTAATTCTCTGCTTGATAACAATTTAATATTCCAGAGAGAGAAGGCAAAGGGCACTTTTGTTTTGATGCTCCTGCTAATTGAGGAAATCTTTGCTAATGATGAAAAATGGGGGATACTTTGGGAGACAAGGGTGCAGAAAACTAAAAATGAAAATTACAGTCACTTATGCAACCTAGAAATTCACTATCTAAAACCTGCAGAAAGAGGGAAGTCTGGTTTTTTGCACATTAATGGGTGTAGTGTTTGATAACAGAAATATGAATAATCAAGGTAAAGACAGGGAAGAACAATTAAGAGAATAAATGTGTTGCAATAGAAAATTTTTGTTAGGATTAGATATAAAGCTGTGTGTCAGTTGAGTTCAGTTCAGTTCAGTCGGTCAGTCATGTCTGACTCTTTGCAATCTCATGAACCACAGGCTTCCCTGTCCATCACCAGTTACTGGAGTCCACCCAAACCCATGTCCATGGAGTTGATGATGCCATCCAAAGAGCTTGTCCTCTGTCATCCCATTCTCCTCCTGCCCTCAATCTTTCCTAGCATCAGAGCCTTTTCCAATGAGTCAGCTCTTCACATCAGGTGGCCAAAGTATTGGAGTTTCACCTTCAACATCAGTCCTTCCAATGAACACCCAGGACTGATCTCCTTTAGGATGTACTGGTTGGATCTCCGTGCAGTCCAAGGGACTCTCAAGAGCCTTCTCCAACATCACAGTTCAAAAGCATCAGTTCTTCAACACTCAGCTTTCTTTATACTCCAATTCTCACATCCATACATGACCACTGGAAAAACCGTAGCCTTAACTAGACGTTTGTTGGTAAAGTAATGTCTCTGCTTTTGAATATGCTGTCTAGGTTGGTCATAACTTTTCTTCCAAGGAGTAAGCGTTTTTTAATTTCATGGCTGCAGTCACCATCTGCAGTGATTTGGGAGCACAGAAAAATAAAGTCAGCTATTGTTTCCTTTGTTTCTCCATTCTTCACTTTCTGCCATAAGGGTGGTGTCATCTGCATATCTGAGGTGATTGATATTTCTCCCGGCAATCATGATTCTAGCTTGTGGTTCCTCTAGCCCAGAGTTCCTCGTGATGTACTCTGCAGAGAAGTTAAATAATCAGGGTGACAATATACAGCCTTGACATACTCCTTTTCCTATTTGGAACCAGTCTGTTGTTCCATGTCCAGTCCTAACTGTTGCTTCCTGACCTGCATACAGATTTCTCAAGAGGCAGGTCAGATGGTCTGGTTTTCCCATCTCTTTCAGAATTTTCCACAGTTTATTGTGATCCACACAGTCAAAGGCTTTGGCATAGTCAATAAAGCAGAAATAGATGTTTTTCTGGAACTCTCTTGCTTTTTCGATGATCCAGCAGATGTTGGCAATTTGATCTCTGGTTCCTCTGCCTTTTCTAAAACCAGCTTGAACATCTGGAAGTTCATGGTTCATGTATTGCTGAAGCCTGGCTTGGAGAATTTTAAGCATTACTTTACTAGCTTGTGAGATGAGTGCAATTGTGCAGTAGTTTGAACATTCTTTTGCATTGCCTTTCTTTGGGATTGAAATGAAAACTGACCTTTTCCAGTCCTGTGGCCACTGCTGAGTTTTCCAAATTTGCTGGCATATTAAGTGCAGCACTTTCACAGCAGGATTTGAAACAGCTCAATTGGAATGCTATCACCTCCACTAGCTTTGTTTGTAGTGATGTTTCCTAAGGCCCACTTTACTTCACATTCCAGGATGTCTGGCTCTAGGTGAGTGATCACACCATCGTGATTATCTGGGTTGTGAAGATTTTTTTTGTACAGTTCTATGTATTCTTGCCACCTCTTCTTAATATCTTCTGCTTCTGTTAGATTCCTACCATTTCTCTCCTTTATTGAGCCCATCTTTGCATGAAATGCTCCCTTGGTATCTCTAATTTTCTTGAAGAGATCTCTAATCTTTCCCATTCTATTGTTTTCCTCTATTTCTTTGCATCCAGCGCTGAGGAAGGCTTTCTTATCTCTCCTTGTTATTCTTTGGAACTCTGCATTCAAATGGGTATATTTTTCCTTTTCTCCTTTGCTTTTCACTTCTCTTCTTTTCATAGCTATTTGTAAGGCCTCCTCAGACAGCCGTTTTGCTTTTTTGCATTTCTGTTTCTTGATGGTCTTGATTCCTGTCTCCTGTACAATGTCATGAACCTCCATCCATAGTTCCTCAGGCATTCTGTCTACCAGATCTAGTCCCTTAAATCTATTTCTCACTTCCACTGTATAATTATAAGGGATTTGATTTAGGTCATACCTAAATGGTCTAGTGGTTTTCTCCACTTTCTTCAGTTTCAGTCTGAATTTGGCAATAAGGAGTTCATGATCTGAGCCACAGTCAGCTCCTGGTCTTGTTTTTGCTGATGGCATTCGGTCCCATCACCTCCTGGGAAATAGATGGGGAAACAGTGGAAACAGTGTCAGACTTTATTTTTGAGGGCTCCAAAATCAGTGCAGATGGTGACTGCAGCCATGAAATTAAAAGACACTTACTCCTTGGAAGAAAAGTTATGACTAACCTTGATAGCATTTTCAAAAGCAGAGACATTACTTTGCCGACTAAGGTCCGTCTAGTCAAGGCTATAGTTTTTCCAGTAGTCCTGTATGATGTGAGAGTTGGACTGGGAAGAAGGCTGAGCACCGAAGAACTGATGCTTTTTAACTGTGATGTTGGAGAAGACTCTTGAGAGTCCTTTGGACTGCAAGGAGATCCAGCCAGTCCATTCTGAAGGAGATCAGCCCTGGGATTTCTTTGGAAGGAATGATGCTAAAGCTGAAACTCCAGTACTTTGACCACCTCATGAGAAGAGTTGACTCATTGGAAAAGACTTTGATGCTGGGAGGGATTTGGGCCAGGAGAAGAAGGACATGACAGAGGATGAGATGGCTGGATGGCATCACTGACTCAATGGACGTGAATCTGAGTGAACTCCGGGAGTTGTTGATGGACAAGGAGGCCTGGTGTGCTGCAGTTCATGCAGTCACAAAGAGTCGGACACGACTGAGCGACTGAACTGAACTGATAGAGCTTCTCCATCTTTGGCTACGAAGAATATAATCAGTCTGATTTTGGTGTCGACCATCTCATGATGTCCATGTGCAGAGTCTTCTCTTGTGTTGTTGGAAAAGGGTGTTTGCTATGACCAGTATGTTCTCTTGGCAGAATGCTATTAGCCTTTGCCTTGCTTCATTCTGTACTCGAAGGCCAAATTAGCCTGTTACTCCAGGTGTTTCTTGACTTCCTACTTTTGCATTCCAGTCCCCTATAATGCAAAAGACATCTCTTTTGGGTGTTAGTTCTAGAAGGTCTTGTAGGTCTTCACAGAACTGTTCAACTTCAGCTTCTTTAGCGTTACTGCTTGGGGCATAGACTTGGATTACTATGATAGTGAATGGTTTTCCTTGGAAATGAACAGCGATCATTCTGTGTGAAATCAAAGCTGTGTGTACAGGATATTAAAGGAGGGTCTTATGGTCAAGGGCAAAAGCACACAGAGGTTACAGATGTGTAAAGACAGAATCAGGGAGACTCAGGTTTAGAGTATCCAAACTTTATGAGAAATTTAAAAAGAAAAAATGCATGTGATTATAAGCATGTGTATGTGTTATTTGGGAAAATGGCATGAAAAGAAAGAATTAGGGTTGTTGAATCCTTGAGAAAGAGATTACAGGGTTTAATTCTGATGGAAAAAAAAAAAAGTAATCTTCCAGCTGGAAGGAGTTCATCTTTTATGTTTAAGAAGGAAATGGAAATTAAGATAATGAGGGCACCTAAGGACGTCACATGAATAAACTGATTCATTGAAACATTCATTTAATGTTCAGTGATTATCTCTCCTGAGTTTATTATGTGTCAGCCACCGTACTACGTAGGAATTGAGATTTAATGGTGGGTTGAAACAAGTCAAAATCTCCATGTCTTAAAAAAAAAAGTATGGCCTTGGATTTTGGAGCAAAGATGGCAGATCTGATTACCCAAGGACTAACGTACCATCCTGGAGCTCCCAATCTACGGCTTTTTCCGCTGTAATATGTAACCTGCTTCCCCTTTGGTTGTGGGCACACGTGGATTCTGTTCTTCTTGGTGGGAACTGGTTTTGGGTCTTTCTCATTTCATGAGCCATCATCCTCCACCCCTAGACTGAGTCAGCTCAGTGCTTCTTGTGTATCAGTGTCCCTGTTATTTTTATCTCATAGCCATCAGTGTCTGGCTGGGAATGCGTAATATCTCTCTCAAGCATTTCTTCCAGCTGCTTTTCAGTGGTTACTCTACTTTATCTTTCCATTCAGGGAATTAGTTCCATTTTCTGCTGTCATTTGTTCTCTAAATTATATGTAGCACCAGAGATCTATTTTTATGCTAGGTGGTTTTGGTAGGCCGGACACATTTGACCTAGTGACATCCCAAATTACCCTTCATTTCCACTAAACTAACATGTACTGAGCTGCGTGTGCTAAGGTCTCTGCTTGGTGCTGGGGTACTTAGAGGAGGAGCTGACCACCGGGTGGGGGCAGGGTAATACTTCTAAGGGACTTTCATTGATCCAAACATGGTAGGTATAATTAAAGTGATATGTAAATAGTGCTAGTTCAAGAAACTAGACTCTATGCATTTGAAATTTTATTACGTGCACAGTAAAAAAACACTGTTCATTTTTTTGTTGAATTGTTATCTGATAGTGTCTTTCTCTTGCCTCTGATTTTCTCTCTCTGAAGGGAAGCAGCAGGATTTTCAAAGCTAAAGCTTCACACAGAATCAAGAGGATTAGCTCATTAAGTTCTGTCTGTTTTAACACCTAAATGTTGGATTGACCAAAAAGTCTATTCGGGTTTTTCCAGAAGATGTAACAACAGCCCAGTCTTTCCCCATCTTCACAACACTGCCCTCCCCCTGCTCACTGGGCTCTTTGCCTCTCTCTGCACTTGTCTCCTCCCTTCAACTAACCTCTACCTGCCCAACAGCCAGGGTGAATTTGCCTACACATAGATGTGATTTTTCTAGTCATCTTTTTCCATCTGTTCAATGGCTTCTATTGGCTTTCAGATGAACTTTGTACTTTCCAGCATAATTTACAAGGCCCTTTGTGATGTGACTCGGTGCATCTGAGCATGGTTTCCACCCCCAAACTTGCCATCCTCTGTGGTCCATGCCTCCTGACTTGTACCTGCATTACCGTACCGCACCCTCTTATGCATAGGTCTTTATCTGGAGGGCCTGCCCTGACACCTCAGTTTTCGGTGAGCACTGTGATGGGGTGAGACCTTGTTATTCTTCTCAGTTTTCTTTCTTCTGTTTTTCCCTGGAAGCTATGTTAAAACTTTCTTGCCACTGAATTGCTGGTCCTTGGCACTGACTATGCAGTAAGGGGAGGTTGAATAAACAAAAGCCATAATTTACCAACTTGAAAGAAAGCACTGGCATAACACCTTTAGGATCTGGGTCAGGGATTTTAGGGAAATTTCCACCCATTATGATTATATTTGGTACAATCATTAAACATCCACTGTGTAGTTCTTATGAGGCTTTCCGTATATTATACTGTGCTTCATGTGGCTCAGTGGTCAAGAATCCGCCTGCCAATGCAGGAGACATAAGAGCCTTGAGTTTGATCTCTGGGTCATGAAGATCACCTGGAGAAGGAAATGGCAACCCACTTTAGTATTCTTGCCCGGAAAATCCCATAGACAGGGGCGACTGGTGGGCTACAGTCCCTGGGGTCGCAGAAGGGTCGACATGGCTTAGCAACTAAAAACAGCAAGCAGCATGATACTGTGGTCGTTCAGCATTATACACTAAATCAATATGCTTAGTTTTCTTTTATGATTCATTTGTCATTAAAATAAATAAATAAATAAAAACGACTAGCGTATGTGTCTTAAAGGCTTGATTACTAAAGTCTCAGATTTTAGTAACAGCATTTTAGCTAAGGAAGGAAAGCAGCCTTAATTTAAGGATGACAAGGCTCAGAGAGAATGTGACACAATATCTCGTTTACTGGTTGTACACAATTCTTTTGCCTAAAGCTTTCAAAAATTGCTTTCAGGGATTACTCGAGTGGGGAAGCAATGTCACAGTTCTCTTAGATCAAAACTTTATGACAGTGTTTTCTTAAAAATTGTTTAAAATAAATTTCCTTCCCTAAATGTTTCCTGGAAAAAAGAAATGCCTAGGGAAAACTTTTTCCTGAAATGAAAGTCTCTGCATAGAAATCTGAAGAAGGCAATGGTAACCCACTCCAGTACTCTTGCCTGGAAAATCCCATGGGCAGAGGAGCCTGGAAGGCTGCAGTCCATAGGGTCGCGAAGAGACGGACATGACTGGGCGACTTCACTTTCACCTTTCACTTTCATGCATTGGAGAAGGAAATGGCAACCCACTCTAGTACTCTTGCCTGGAGAATCCCAGGCACGGGGGAGCCTGCTGGGCTGCCGTCTATAGGGTCGCACAGAGTCGGACACGACTGAAGTGACTTAGCAGCAGCAGCAGCAGCAGCACAGAAATCACAGTTGCTTGGCTCAGTCTTTCTGCTGATGAGGATAAGCTCACTGAATGTGAATGGACGCTTACTTCTGGTACTGTGGTCGTTGGGTTTTTTGCCTGTTGCTGGGACTGCATCTGTGCAGTGATCTAACAGCAAACTGGTCCTTGATGTGTGTGCTTTACAAAGAAAAACTCTGCATACATCGTTCACAGAATGTGTATTGCCTGGTCCTTCTGTGTACTGTGTGCTGGGAACAGCTGCCACGTGATTCCAGCCCCCTTGGCAACCTGCCCTGGCCCCCGCTCCATCTCTGTGCCCATGGTGTGTGCCTCAGGGATGTGGAAATATTCAGGGATGAACTGAGGAATCTCTTTTCCACCTTTTTGATCAACTGGAAAGAGCTGAAATGTTGGCAGCTTGCTTTTTAGGCCCCATCAACAGAACTCTGTGTTGAATTGGCTGTGCCAACGCTGCTTTGAAGGCAGGAAGCTGCTGTGTGTATTTTCTGTCCCAAGTAGGACGTGGACTGGAGAAGTACACGACAGCTGCCTGGGGAAAGGTGACGGGGTGGGGGCTTGTTGGCTACCTCTGGAAGACTTGTGTCCCTCCACTCGGCACCTCTTCTCCACCCCATACGTTCCTGTTTCTTGGGTCCCAGATTCTTAGTCTTTGGAGGATGTGGTTGAAGCAGGATGCCAAAGAAAGCTACTGTGGTTTTTCAGGCAGTAATGTTTTAGCTTGAAGTAGAGATTTGTCTTCTCTGGTGGTGCAGAGGTTGAAGCATCTGCCTGCAATGTGGGAGACCTGGGTTCGATCCCTGGGTCGGGAAGGTCCTCTGGAGAAGGAAATGGCCACCCACTCCAGTATTCTTGCCTGGAGAATCCCATAGATGGAGGAGCTTGGTAGGCTACAGTCCATCGGTCACAAAGAGTCAGACACGACTGAGCGACTGAGCGAGCGAGTGAGAGACTTGTCTGCTTCAGTCTCCTGTTGTTCTGATCCCCGGTAGCTCAGCGGTAAAGAACTCACCTGCCAATGCAGAAGATAAGGGTCAGGAAGATCCTCTGGAGAAAGAAATAGCAACCCACTCCAGTATTCCTGCCTAGGAAATCCTATGGACAGTGGAGCTTGGTGGGCTACAGTCCATGGGCTACAGTCCATGGGTCTGACATCATTTAACAACTTAACAGCAACAAGAGGTTTGTCCAGCACAAGTCCACTTTACCTTTAAAGAAACATCCAGGGTCATCTCTCCAGGTGGGTTCAAACTTAGTTAATCCCAGGAGTTTTTCTCTATGTATGTGGCTTTCTGTGGGGAGAAGAATGCAGAGCAATTTTGACGTTGCTTTTCTCTGCTGATGTTCGTGGAAGTATTTTCAGCTCTGAGTAATCAAACACTAGATGGCTTTCCAGATATTTGTTAAATCTCCACTTGTACCAGGCACTATCATTAAGGCATTATAGGAAGTAAAAGTTGACATGAGACACAGTTAACTTTTTGGCAAATATTTATTGAGTGTTCCCTGTGTGTTAGGCATTGGGCTAAGTGCTAGATTTTGAAGTCATGGCATGTTCGAGAACGTCAATTCTATTTTGAAGTTGTAGTCGATCTAAGCAGAGCTGTCATTTAACTATAGAGCTGATAAAGGAATTTGATAAACTTTAAGAAGCACCATTAACAGAGGACGTGATTAAGTAATTATATGGGATGGAAGAAAAGCCTATATGAGATTAACCACAGTTGCTGGTTTGGACCACTGGATGGATGATGTCACCACCCACTGGATGGATGATGTCACCACCGTGTTACCACTCGATTTGTAAACAGGTTATCAACCCATTTGAGAGGAGAGACATCAGCAAACCACTGTGGAATAAAAAAGGCAGAAGAAGTAGAGTAGCCTCGAGTTAAACAACAGACTTAGGAATCTGAATGGCTAGGTCTAGGGCTGCTCTATTGCTGCCTCAGCGTGGTCTGAGGGGGGGTTACTTACCACAACAAGAGGAAGTTCCTTCTTTGTGAAACAGTAAAAATAGTACCTACCATGAAGATCTTTGGGAAATAATAGAAATCAGTTCTTACAGTGACTCCAGATAAATAACCCTGAGTGAATATAAGATTATTATAAGAGCTCACTGCCTTCTAAAGTCAGAGAGGGCTTCATGGTGGAGATGGCATTTGACCTGAGTCTGAAAGGAAGGGTAAGTGTTAAGCAGATGGAAAATAGAGGAAGAGAATAAAGCATTCAAATGTATGAAATTGTTAAAGTGCCTGGCATTTCTGTGGGGTAAAAGAAAAGTTTAGGGTGCCAGGAGAGGCACTGGACAGATATCTTGGCGGTATATTGAAACCTCTTTGGGAAGTGACTCGTTTGTCACCTAATTTGTGATTTCAAGGTGGGGTCTCATACTTGAAATGATAGGTTTCCATTCAGCAATGCCCTGCAGGTTCACGTGTAGACACTCCACTCTGCTGTTAATACAGAGTTCAGTGATAAAGAGAAAACTGTAGAACACAAGAAAAGCACAGTAGGCTCAAAGACACAGTGCTCATCTCTGTGGATCAGAAATGAAAAGGGGTGGCAAGACTGAAGCTATGGCTTGATGGGAACCTCACCTGGAGGCAGAAAATAGTTTTCCTCTGGTCCAAGTGAAGCTTGCTCCACTGTGAGTATCTTTACAACTAGTGCCACCTGAGAAGCTCTTTCTTAATTGCAAGAAGGATTATAAGCAGGACACTTTGAGAGCAATCAGGGTATATCCAAAAAATTAAGGATGCGTATATCCTATGTCAGTGTAGTCTACTCTCAGGTAAATACTCTAGCCCACGGACACACTGCCCATGTGTATTATATTGTACAACGGAAGTTATACAAAGTTGATAATTGTAACAATGTTGTGGCAGTGCACAATTATATATTAAATATGGGCTAATATGTGAGTGGATAAATAAACTGTGGTATTTTCATTGACTGTAGTGCTGTCTTAGAACTACAACTACTTATCTCAACATGGGAAAAAATAATCTCAAAAATATAACATTGAAAATTAAACATTTCCAGTGATTGCTATTAGGGCTTCCCTCGTAGCTCAATTGGTAAAGAATCTGCCTGCAATGCAGGAGACCCAGGTTCGATTCCTGGGTCAGGAATATCCCCTGGAGAAGGAGATGGCAACCCACTCCAGTATTCTTGCCTGGAGAATCCCATGGACAGAGGAGCCTAGCAGGCTGCAGTCCATGGGGTCACAAGAGTCAGACACGACTTATCGACTAAACCACCACCATTAATGTTATTGCTTATGGTATTGTTAAATGCTCCTTATAAATACTAAATTTGCATGAGAATGATAAATATCACATTCAGTTTAGTGTAACCTGGGGTGAATGAGAGGGAAATGGAAAAGGGAAGTTGTATATCATTTATTCATATTTCATTCCCTTAAAAATAAAGTAAAAACTAGAAAGAAAAGAAGGAAGTAAGAAATGTGTAGTCAATGAGTTAGAATATGAACAGCTGAGACTTTTCATATCATGTAGTTAAATGGCTTTTCAGTTTCAACATGCCACTGTCAGTGAACATGTGTTTATCTATAGTTTACTGCAGGAGAGATTACAGGCACAGGAACACAGTTTTGAAAACACGTGTAACAGTCTCTGTCTTTTGGCCCTAGGACTCCTGTTACTATCATGTCTCCTCTTTTCAGTCGAGATTCTGGAGAGACTAGTCTTTAGTGCTCTGTTAACTTCCTAAATTCCCATTCCTCCTCAACCCACTGAAATTTGTTTTCTAGCCAACACAACGCTGAAACTGTTTGCCAAGGTCTCTAGCGCTTTTTTCTTTCTCTTTAATACTGGTGAGTGTTTGATGGTTTCGGCTCACCTCTCCCTTCAGTCTATCCCTCGCTTCCACGACAATCCTTCTCCTGATTTTCTTGTTTTCCTTTGCTTGTCTGCTCTGTCTCCTGGCAGTTTCCATTCCTGTTAGTTCTGTGTAAATGCATTGGTCTTCTTTTGGATTTTGACTTCATTCCTTTTACATCCTACACATCTGAGTGATCTTACCCAAACTCAAGATTTCCACTCTGTGTATGCTGATGATTCCTAATTTTATGTCTTTATTCCAGACTTCTCCTACATCTCTAGACTCGTAAATACTATATATGCTATTTTCCCATGTGTCTTATATACATCAAACTCAATATGTTTACTTGGATATATATGTATATATTTATAAATGCTGCTGTGTTAAGTTGCTTCAGCCGTGTTTGACTCTGTGCGACCCTATGGACTGTAGCCCACCAGGCTCCTCTATTCATAGGACTGTCCAGGCAAGAATACTGGAGTGGGCTGTCATTTCTCTACTTAAGCCATGTTCTCTATCAGTTCAGTTCAGTCACTCAGTCGTGTCCGACTCTTTGTGACCCCATGGGCTGCAGCACGCCAAGCCTCCCTGTCCTCCAACTCCTGGAGTTTACTCAAACTCATGTCCATTAAGTCGATGATGCCATTCAGCCACCTTATCCTCCGTCATCCCCTTCTCCTCTCACCTTCAATCTGTCCTAGCATCAGGGTCTTTTCATATGAGTCAGCTCTTCGCATGAGGTGGCCAAAGAATTGGAGTTTCAGCTTTAGCATCAATTCTTCCAGTGAACATTCAGGGTTGATTTCCTTTAGGAGGGACTGGTTGGATCTCCTTGCTGTCCAAGGGACTCTCCAGAGTCTTCTCCAGCACCACAGTTCTCTATATTATTGTCATTCATCCCACTGATTAAGCTAGAAACTTTCCCTGACACGTTTCTCTATCACTTTCCACCTTTTAGCTTCCTCCTCCTCACCCTCTTCTCCTTGTCCCTCCTTTTTCTTCTCCTTCTTCTTTCTCTTCTCCCTAGTTCTTCTTTTATTTCTCCAATTTCTCTTCAGTGTAGAAAGTGCCATTGCATCCAGCTTCTCCTCCAACTCCAATCCCTGCTTTTCTGTCCTCTTACTTTATATAACATGAACAACCAAAGCAAATACCTTAAAGGTTACTACTTTGTGAATTCTAATCTTGAAATAAATATATGTATTTTACCGTTTCCTTTTGTGACTTTGGGCAAAACACTAAACCTTGATTTACTTCACTTTTCTCCTCTGACCTAAGTGGTGGGAAGGAAATCTAAAAAATAGAGGATGTGCGTCTACATGTGACTGATTCACTTTGCTGTATGGCAAGAGACTCATGCAACACTGTACATCGCCTAAAGGTGATTATACTCCAATAAAAATTAATTAAAAGTTTTCTTCTCTGTAAAATGTGTGTTATAATAACATCTAAGCTGTAAATGTGACAATTCAGTCCAAGTATTTATGAAAAGACCCACCCTGGCTATGGCAAACACTACTATAAGCTTTATGTTTCATGGTTATCATTGTTTTCAATTACTGTCTGTTGTTATTATAAAGTCTCTTATCTATCTCCATCTTCACTATCAGAGGGTTTTTTTCATATTAACTTGTAATATTTAAGGTAGCTAGTCTTCTGAAAAAAAGTAGCAAGTTTTTCATGTATTTTCACAGGTGAAATTTTAATATTTAAAGCTTGAAAATTCTCTACAAAATTGAGTTTAATTTGCTAGGAAAAAGGAGAGATTTTTTTGAGAGGGGGCAAAGGTGTTTTGTAGAGAAACTCCCTAATGGTTTTATCAGCTGGAGCTGGCTTGGCTCTAAAAAATTTAGGAATTTTTGTGGCTTGGTTAATGGAGAAGGAAATGGCAACCCACTCCTGTATGCTTGCCTGAAGATCCAATGGATGGAGGAGCCTGGTGGGCTCTTTTCCATAGGGTCACAAAGAGTCGGACTGACTCAGTGACTAATATTGCCCTAGAGCTTTGAGGATGTTTGTGTCCTTCGGCTCAGGCTGCTGGCCACCTAAAGTATTGGTAGCTTAAAATTGACAACGCTGTGAGGTTTTATACCGTGGAACTTGGGAAAATGCCACAAATCGGAACCCATCATAACATATCACTGTATAATTTTAAGTTTGATGTAATGACAAACTATTTTATGGTGAATTTTAATATGTCACGGGTAAATTGTACTTTTAAAGATTTAATTGCTATATAAATTAGAAATCAGAATAATTATTACCCTTAACTTGGATGGGAACACCATCATTCAGTATCAGAAGAGGTCCATTTGTATATTTTACACTGGTTCCTTTGTATATTTATACATGTGTTTTTGAGTGATTAATGACCAAGTGAATTTTTTAACTCCCCCCTTAAAAAGTAAAAGAAAAATACTGTTTTTCCATAAAAAGGAAATATTTATTTAAAAGAAAAATTTCCTCAAATTTTAGAGCCAAATTAGGGCAAATTCAGAATTTTGTTTTACCTACAATATCCCAATAGGAAAAAAAAATTGTGAGAGAAATACCTTATTAGGCTTCAGATATTTGTTATGAAGAGACACAGGTTCAATCCCTGGGTCAAGAAGATCACCTGAGCAGGAAATGGCAAGCCATTCCAGTCTTCTTGTCTGGGGAAATCCCATGGACTGAGGAGCCTGGCGGGTTGCTGTCTATAGGGTCCCAAAGAGTCGGACATGGCTGAGCATACTCACACACACATTTGTTATAATGGTTATAATTCCCTATCAAAAAAAAATGGTTTCATAAAATGCTCACTGTTTGCTTAGCTTTTTCTTGCTCATCTAGTGGAATAAACCACATGTGAGATCTTTTTGAAACTGATGAGTTCGTGGGTTCCACTTCCTGTTGTGAGGAGTTAGACATATCTCAACCTTACTAAAGTTCTCAAGATTGTTTTCATTCTTTCATGTAAACCAATTTAGGTTTCAAGTTCATGTCGATCAAGTGAAAATGCAATTCCCGCTAATTTATTGTTCCTGTAATATGCAGCTCAGCTTCTGGTTGGGGGAAACAGTTTGAACACTTATACAGATTTTATAATCATTTGCCTTAGGAAAAATTCTGTCTGAGGAGTAGGGCTGACTCAATGACTAAACTCCTTTCCCTTGTTTTAAAAAAAAGAGTCTGAATAAAGTCCTCTTGGTTTTGAGTGCTCACCTTGCTTGAGGTATTGTCCAGCCTAGAGCCCCACTTCTCATTAGTCCAGGTGCAAGAATCTAGCATAGACCGAGGCCTGTTTTGGGGCCACGTTGAGACAGAGCGTGCAGTTTAATAGAGGGTTTTCTCTAGAACCAGCCATCAGCTTGTATGGTAGAACTGGAAAGACCTTGTCAAACTGTGCTGTGCTGAGTTGCTTGAGTTGTGTTAGACTCTTTGCAACCCCATGGACTCTAGCCCTCTAGGCTCCTCTGTCCATGCGATTTTCTAGGCAAGAATACTGGAGTGAGTTGCCATTTTCTCCTCCAGGGCATCTTCCCAACCCGGGGATTGAAGTGATGTCTCTTACGTCTCATCTCTTGCATTCTAGCATCACCTGGGAAGCCTGCTGCTGCTGCTAAGTCGCTTCAGTTGTGTCCGACTCTGTGCGACCCCATAGACAGCAGCCCACCAGGCTCCCCCGTCCCTGGGATTCTCCAGGCAAGAACACTGGAGTGGGTTGCCATTTCCTTCTCCGGTGCATGAAAGTGAAAAGTGAAAGTGAGGTCACTCAGTTGTGTCCGACTCTTCGTGACTCCATGGACTGCAGCCCACCAGGCTCCTCCATCCATGGGATTTTCCAGGCAAGAGTACTAGCCCATAATTGATGGATGGAGGAGATTCAGCTGCTCCCAGTCAGGAGGGATGGAGCATGGGCTGCCTCCCTTCACGGATCCTACAGCGTCCTCTCCTACTTTCTCTTCTTTTCTAAGCTGTTCTTTTTGTACAAGCTAATGTGATTGACCTTGTTCAGATGCGCCAGAATGGTCTAGGACTGCCTCTGTCTACAATTCCCTTTTCTTTCTACTCCCCTGTGGTTCTTCATTTGTCTTGAGAGCTTCCTGGGGTCTTCTGGACCCCAGATTCTCTTAAATTATTCCCACTGTCTAAATTGACTTACTCTCTTCTTTTTCAGTCCTGGCTGTCAGCTAAGTTCTAGCTTTCAAAATAAAATACATTATGTGAACAATATATTTGGGTTAAAATATTTTGTTAATGGGCTTTGCTGAACTCAGATAATTGCACATAGAAAAAACCCCAGGAGAAAGAACACTGGAGACAATAGTGGGAAATTTTCGATCAGGATGCAGGTCAGTGTGGGAGATACCTTATGAGTGGAAATGACTAGAACTTGATCAAAAATGCCTAAATTTTTGTTGCCTGTCATGACTCTAGCATGTCTTCTCTTGCCTAAAATTTAGGGCAGATATTGCCTTTGTCATGTCCATTTTTCAAAAGAACGATTTATTTCTTCAAGGATAAAATTTTATTCTAATATTTGTAAAATAAAAAGTCAGCATGAAGTTCTCAGGAAATACAGTTTAAGGCACTTTAACTTCATCACTGATGTTAAATGATGAGAGAAATACATCTGAGAGAAATACAAATCCTGCCTATCCTAAAACTTGATAGGAAATTTTTGTTTATTATATATGAAAAATTTGTTTATATCTATAATCATATAATATTACAGTGCATAAATAAAGGATTTTTGGTTTTTAGTGCATTTTTGTGTACAATCATGTTAAATACTTATCAGAATTATGGGATTGGATTTATAAATATCTTGATTTTACAAATGAAGCAAGTTGGTTTTGAGTCCTAAACTGACTTTTCCCTGGGTAACACAGCTACTAATTACAGCAACTGCAAGTTGATTTCAGGTCTCTGGATTTAAAAATCCCATCTTACTTCCACTCTGTCATATTCCCTCTTCAAACATATAATAGAACCATTGTAATTATTAGAGCAATAGTTAGATACAGAAGATACTAGCCAGGTGCATCTAGAATAACTTTATAAGATCTTGTAATAGGATTGCATACCAATTTTTAGAACTCCTCTTCGATTATGTACTTTTTTTTTTCAAATTCTCCACTCAGAAGATTATATCATTTATCCCTGACTGAATTCAGCTTAGATATCATGGAGGAAAAAAAAAATCACACACACACACACACACACAGAGCCAGTTGAAAGATTTTTTTTTTCTATTTTTGTTTATAGTCTGATGATTTTACATGAATTGTTTAAAATGTACTGTGAAAAATGTGTATTTCAGATATAGTATCTTTTTTTCTAATTTGAATCTTAGAAGAGCTAGTATAAAATAGAAATTGGTAATTAATTTATCTTCCATAAGACAATATGTGAATTAAACCTGGCTGCAAATCAGAATTTCCCAATAAGGAGGGTTGATAGGTACTTACACCTCACCAAAAGAGGTTGTGGAACTTCTTTTTCTGGGATGTTTAATTCATGTGGTTTACATGCAACCTGGTGGAGGTAGCAATAGTCTGATGTAAACCTGTAGTCCTGTGAGATTGTAATGGTTGCCTTCCAGGTTTATTTATATAGTTGCTGCTCTTTAGAAATGGCACAAAATCTAGCAGGCTATAAGTTTTTCTTCTCTGACAAAAAATAAAAGAGGAGATATCTGTATTATTTTTAAGAACTTGAGTGAATGCTATCCTGTCATAACTAAAGTGGTAGTGAGAAAGGTGGTTGTGGGTGGAAACAGGAAACATTAGTGATAAATGCTGTGTTACGTATTTTTTCAGGTGCAGCTAATGTCTATTGATTCTAATTAGCACATTTTGTGCCTCAGCTAGTAAGCTCCCCTTTAGCTCTGCTTGGAGAGTTTTTTTTTTTAGCTTCCATCCTGCTCATAAACACTGCCACCTCCTCCCTCCTTCTCTCTTTACAAATGTTACAACACAATCAGAAATTTCCTCTTTTCTCTCCTTCCTGCATTTCCAGCAGGTTCCCTTGCGGCAGAAGCAGAGAAAGAAAACTCAAGGTAATTCGATCTTTTGTTTCTTTATCCCCTATCTGTGTGTGTGAGTGTCGTGTTCTCCTGGATGTCTTCTTTGGGATCCGATTTTTGTGTCTTAATGCTAATACCAGGACGTGGATGGCAGATTAATGTGGGGTTCTTGTTTTTGGATCGATTTTAAGAAATGATGGCTTGCTGTTCATTTGGATTAATCCCCCGTGGTATGTCAATAGAGCTTACAAAGACTGGCACTGAGTCGGCAAGTGGCTGTGTTTCTAGGTGGGCATTAACCCTTTTCCATCTCTTGCATAACTTGCTATTATTGTTGAAACAAGCTGGTTAGTGCAGTGATGTGCCTGCCAGAATCATGATTTTCCTGTTTTCAACTTGCTCGATTGAAGAATGTTCTTAGACTTACACCTGCATGTGTCTCACTGTTTCTTTGATCTTGTCCCTTCTAAGCACCAAATGAATGTTTAAAAATAAAATTGATAAATTACTTTATTTTTCACATTTACTTTGCATAAATCTTGGTACAAAAATGCAACTTCCTGAAGGTAAACAGTGTACAGTTCCCTTTCACTCTGTCTTATAAATCAGGATACCACATTACCTACTTTTTCATGTACTCGTTTGCAGGCTTTTTCAGCATGAGTCGAAGGAGGATATCGTGTAAAGACCTGGGGCATGCTGACTGCCAAGGGTGGCTCTATAAGAAAAAGGAGAAAGGAACTTTCCTAGGCAACAAATGGAAAAAGTTCTGGGTAGTCCTGAAGGGGTCGTCGCTATACTGGTACAGCAATCAGCTGGTGAGTCACTCTCTTCCTCCCCTTCCCTCTTCGACAAAGGGTGGGTCAGAGATCATGATGGAGCAGGTGGTCCTTATGGGAAAGATCATTTCCATTTTGGGGACTTGGAATAGAGCAAATAAACCAATAAAGCTCTAGAAACTGTTTCTGTGGATATGTAGGTTTTTCTGTTGTACTTGGAGGAGAAAACCATCTGGCTTGACTAATCTTTGGTTGGAGAGGAGCATCCCAATGTATACCCGTCTTGAAGGAGGATTTTGCGGCCTGTTAATGTTACTCTGCTAATGTTACATCTGAGAGATGCTAATCATTTCAGGATTTTCATGGACAATACTTGCTATGGACACTTGACATTGCTAAGATCTCTACTAAAAAAAGGGTCTCAACCTTAAGAAAAGTTGAGGGTATAAACTGATTCTGTCCACAGAAGCTGTTTTCATTTCTCCTCCTTCATTCCTCTGACCTTCTCTATGGGTGGGGTGGGCAGGGGTTGGTTTTGGAACCTCTAACCTGTGTGCCAACGTTGTCGTTGACTGTCTTCTCTTGTTCTTTGGCATGTACACCGATGGCTTTAAACTAATGATCCTTGGAAAAGTCTTGATAAGAAAGTTGCCTAATTTATCCTGTAGTAGGCAGTGGACTTTTGAGATCTATTTTGCAGGCGAGTTTTCTGTTGGAAAGGGCTGAAAATAAAGTTATTGTTAAAATGTGTGATGATCAAAATTAAAAAAAAAAATGTGTGCTGATCCTTCCTGGCTTGAGGCATTCTGAAAATAATGATGTTGTTGAATATTGAGCAGAGACTTTTTACAGAACTCTCTCCATTAATCCCAAGTAGCCAACTGCTGATCTCAGGAGAGCTTGTTTCCCATTTTGGTTTAGTGAAGGTCAGCAATGGATGCCCTTTAATCTATTAAGGGGAAATCATTTAGAAGTTGACCATAAGCCAGAACAGTTCCTTTTATCTGACACTATTCTTTAAAATGTCTTGTGTATGCCCATATCTTGAGCAACAGAGCTTTAGGGCAATAACTTTACAAATGTAAAATAAGTACCCTGTGTAGTTAGAAGGTGAGATTTTTCAGCTAAGAAATTTACATTCACTGGTCACTATTCGAAAACTTGTGTACCCACGTGACCCAAGGACCTGTCCTGTAAGGGTTTGGTTAAACTGCACTCAAATCCAATTCCAGTGCCCTGGAATCGGCTCCCTCTCTTGTGCTGCTAGACTCTGTATGCCCCCTTCTCTGTCTCCTGCTGCCAAGTTTATTGCTTTGGTTTCACCCAAAACCTGGTACAAAATTCTTGACTGAGTTTTATAAAAGTATATATTTTTGAGTTTTAGCAATTTTATTAAAGATTTGGGAGGTTCGCAAGTAAGAACCACCTTGTAGAATATGTAATCCTCCTTGGTATCCTTTGTCTTTCTTTTGTTCTTCTATCCTGGATACATTCATCATCTCCTCCAGCATGGAATGGTTTTATCCAAATTAAGGCAACCTTGGGCTGGGCTCTCACCTTCTATCCTAAGGGATTTTTCCTAAACAAATACAGCTTCCTTCTTCTTCTCCATTTTTTTTAATGAGAAAGTTTAAGATTTGTTTACTTTAAACTTTCAAATATGCAATACAGTATTATTTACTATAGTCACAGTATTGTACATTACATCCCTATGATTTAATTATTTTATAACTAGAAGTTTGTACTTTTAGTATCTTCACCCCTTTTGCTCACCCCGCAATCTCCACCTCGGACAGCCACCAATCTGTTATCTGCATTTTTGAGCTTAGGTTTATTTGTTTTTTAAAGATTCTACATAAAAGTGAGAGCATACAGTATTCATCTTTCTCTGTCTAACTTATTTCACTTAACATAGTGCCTTCAAGGTCCATCCATGTTGTCACGAGTGGCAGAATTTCGTTATTTTTAGAGCTAAATGTGTGTGTGTGTTAGTGGCTCAGCCGTGACGGACTCTTTGCAACCCCATGGACTATAGCCCACCAGGCTCCTCTGTCCATGGGATTCCCCAGGTAAGAATACTGGATGGGTACCATTCCCTCCTCCAGGGGATCTTCCTGACCCAGGGACTGAGCCCAAGTCTCTTGCATTACAGGCAGATTCTTTGTCATTTGAGCCACCAGGGAAGCCCATTATAGCTGAATAATATTCTGTTATTTACATATCTCAGTCAGTTCAGTTCAGTCGCTTAGTTGTGTCTGACTCTGTGACCCTATGGACCGCAGCACGCTCACATCCTTTTAATCCACTCATCCATCCATGAACATTCGGATTGTTTCCGTATCTCAGCTATTGTAAGTAATACAGCTTCCTTCTTAATGAAGGTTAATAAATTAGTGTTGATATAATTTTCTGCTTCTCATTTATAATGTTTTAGCTTTTGCTTTTGGCTAGTTGTGGCAAGTTATAGTCTGCCTCTTTGATGAAATGAGACGGCTTGCTAATTTACTCTTTAATAGCTCTTTAGGAGTTTTCTGAGACTGTTGGGAAGATTGGGTGCTGATGGAGCATAGCACATCTGTGGGAAGTAAAAAAGCTCAGATATAAGCCTGGCATTAATTTCCTCATTTAATCGCATTTTTCCTCCAATATATTCTTGGTGCTGTTCCTGTCTTCATAGAATTGAATCCCCTCTGAACCACACACGGTTACAGAGTTGGCTTATTTGGCCTCACAGTTCATTTGGCTTGTTTCTCTTAAGGGAGCAATGAATTACCTATTTTAGGCATTAGGAATCTCATGCTTCCATAGGAGCCAGCACTGTTGATGGAGACTTGATGAGAAAGAGGAAAAGGAGGGACCATCAGACCCCCTCGAGGCCCCTTGTCCTCAGTTGCTGTCATACAAACACATAAAACAGTACTCAGGGAGCAAATTATGAGTTCGAGTGGAAATAGATTAGCAACATTGAATGGAGATAAACTTATTGTTATCTGGCCAGAGAATTATTCTATTCAGCTAGTGGTATATAACAGAACAACCCTTTCAGCTCCCTAACTCTATGCTGTATTATAGAGGAGTCATCGCTAAACATACACTACACACACACACACACATATACACCCTGACATCTTAATTATATGTTTGTTTTGGGGAAAAAAGTCTACTCAGTGAATACTTAATTTAAGAGTCATAGTCCTGCCATCCGTGTGAATATCAACTGTGAAGAAAGAGCCAAACACATACCCTCAGGCTGAGAACATTTATTTACTTTAGGCCACTCAAGGAATTCAGACTCAGTAAAGTAGCTCCCAAGGCATCTATCCCTTAGGAAGAAACTTCTTTTTCTTCTAGCTTCCCTGTTACCCATTCTTTTTCATACGGTAGTGAAGCTGATGGTTTCATAGCCAGAGCCTCCTCTTATCAAATGCCTGCCAAATGCCAGGGGAGATCGAGGTACCTTTCCTACATGTTTTTTTTTTTTTAACTCCTCCAAAATACCCTCTGAAGTAGGAGTCATCACCATATTTTGAACGTTGGGAGAAGGCCGAGACTCAGGGAACTCACGCACATTCTCCAGGTGATCAGAGTCCTAACGGAGGTAAAAACAGATCCCCTTAAGCCCCTTAGACTTCTCAGCCCCAGGTTTTGTCCTACACCAACCTGACTCCATGCAGGGACCAGGACAAGCTTGGTCCCATGTGGTTCCCTGCTACTGTCTGCCTTCAGAAGGGCTCAGAAGGAGCAACTCGAGAAGTGAAATGTGAGGCTGGGCTTCTGTGCAAGTCCCGCGGCTGTCGAGGCATCCCTCTGCTTGTCGCTCTTGTTACCCAACAACCTGAGGAGACAGCACTCTCACCTCTCAGGGCTTTGTTATTGTCGTTGCCTAGAAACCGACGCGTGGTGTACTTCCTTCTTCCACCGCTCTTTGCTGCTTTAGGAAATGCTACGCACACTTTCTTGAGAAAGGTCAAGTCCAGACATTAATCTATTGCTTTTCACACCCCATCTTACTTGCATAGAATCTCATGCTGCATACAAGAATTTATGCCATGTTTCACAAAATCATATTCAAGTTGAACAGCCTTAAAAATCCAGGCTGTTTAAAATCCTGGATTGAAATCCACAAAATACCAGTTCATTTCCTGGCTCCTGATAAGCTCCTGGCCTATATCTATCTTACTCTCCTCACCCTCTACACTGCCACCCAAGCTGCAACTGCAGAGCTAATTTTAATTCTTTACTAATGGCATGTGTGCCGGCTCTCTCTGTAAGCCTTGGCACATGCTGTTTATTGGCTCAGATAACTCTTTGTCTTCATCCTGTAAAGTCTTTCTCCCACTCAATCCCATCAAGCTTACTTCTCCTAAATAAAATTTTAGGTTGAGTAGCTGATCCCCTTAGTGTCCTTGAATTCCCTGGTGGCTCAGACGGTAAAGCATCTGTCTACAATGCAGGAGACCCAGGTTCGATCCCCTGGAGCAGGAAATGGCAATCCACTCCCAGTACTATTGCCTAGAAAATCCTAGGGACAGAAAAGCCTGGTAGGCTACAGTCCACAGGGTCGCAAATAGTTGGACACGACTTCACTTTCACTTTCACTTAGTGTCCTTACCTTTCCTCTGACCCAGATTAGGCCACCTTTTCTATGCCCACGGCAGCCTATGCTTAATACTTATTACACTTATTTTCCTCTTTTGTACATCTTGTTGTGTGTGTTTAGTCACTCAGTCATGTCTGACTCCATGTGACCCCTGGACTGTAGCCTGCCAGGCTCCTCTGTCCATGGAATTCTCGAGGCAAGAATACTGGAGTGGGTTGCAGTGCCCACCTCCAGGGTATCTCCCCAACTCAGGGACTGAAGCCTGGTCTCCCATACTGCAGGCGGATTCTTTAGTCTGAGCCAGCAGGGAAGCCTGTACATCTCGTTAGTCTTGCTGTTTTCCACTACTGATAATAATCTCTGTAGAGCAAGACTGAGGATATCTTTAGCCCCTTAGGCAGTGTCTGACACTTACTAGGTACTCATGTTGTATTTGTTGATTTTATAAATAAACAAGATTTAGGAATCGCCAGTATTTATCTTACCTGTGGAGGTTTTGAGAAAGGGGCTGAGAGCAAAGACGACTTTTGATGGAAAATAATTTTCCAGTAAAATAACATCTATTAAAAAAAATAGTCACACCTAGTCACGTCTGTTCTTAAAAATACAGGACAAGATCCAACTTGAGATTTGCTAGAAGGTTTCCATGGTCCCAAATGGGTCCCATACAGCTGCTTGCTCCCATTTTGTTAATGTCTTACTACAGTTTACTTTATTAGATTCTTTCTAACCATGGCCTCTGGCTGAAAACAAGGGTTTATTGATCCAGATCACCAGGTTGGGGCAGAAATGTTGAAAGAGAGAAGGAAGACTTCCCAGGGAATCCCCTCCACTTGAGCTTTTCACCTGGATTACAGGCACGTCTGAAGACTGATGTTTGGGATCAGCATCTTCTCTCTAGAGGAGGACAGACAGAGTTTTGAATTATTGTTTTCTTTTAGGTGTATTGCTATGAAATAGTGACAGGATAGGTCCTAAAGATGTGATTACTTATTGGTGAAAAGTATCATATTTTTTCAGCTTTTAGATTTCCCCTTTTGCTATAACTTATTTTTCTTTTCTAAGAATTCTTCATTAAAAGTTTGCATAGTTCCTTGAGAAATATGTCATGGATTTTATTTATACCCAAGACTGATCATATGGTAAATATTATATTTATTATTTTGTTATATAGTCCACTTAAAATCAGTGAGGTTCTTAAACGTTTCTACTCACAGAGCATTTAATCATTTTGGTGGAGTATCTTCTTACTTTATCTAAGAGCATATGTGAGCTATCAAAATTCATCAAGGGAACATATGCATTAGGCTAGTTTAAAACTTGGAGGCATTGCCTAAACAATTTAGGCTTTAATTACAAAGCACAGTTTAATATTAATTACACATAACAGATATTAAAATTCTCTTTCTAAATGAGCCAAACATGAAAAGTTTATCATCTACCCTTCCATTCATCCACCTACCCACCCATTTATATATCCTCCCATCAGTATTTATTGAGGACTTGAAAATAATTTGAACTAGTAGATGTTATAATGTAGAATTACAAATAAATGAGAGACTGCAATTCTTCACTCTATTAAGAGCTTAGAGACTGGTAGACACAAAAAGACCTGTGTAAATGACATGATCAAAGAAAAATTGGTGAAGAAAATGGCTCTGAGAGTGAGCCACACAGATGAATTCTATAAAATTTGGGGTAAAAGGAAATATTTTGGGTTGAATGTGGGAGAGTTCTGCCAAGCAACTTTTATTCCTGGAAGATGCTTCTCCCTTTCTGTCTAGGAAGGTGTATTTTCCCTTATCTCATCATTTTCCAAAGCTGTGTGATTTCCTTGGTCAAAGATGCCAACCTTCTTTACTGGATAAACATAATTTTCACCAACAAAAAAACATTATTCCTATGGATTGCAGTGAATTTAGAAAGTCTTCATGGAGAAGATTTTCTTAGGATCAGCCTTAGAAGACAGTTTTTATTATTTTTGTTTTTTTTTTAAGGACAGAGGGTAGGAGGGTGGGCATTCCAGTCTGGGGACTAATGTGAACAAAGAAATGAAAATATAAATGAACTGTGCCAACCCATTGTGTTAGGCATTATACCGAATTCTCATAAACTCTGGCAAGATTGAGTTTATTATTCATTCTCATTTTTCAAGGCTTTTAATGCAGCTCAGGGAATTTAAGTAACTTTCTCAAACCTGCTTAAGGAATAAGTGGCAGGACTGGAATTTGGAACAAGATCTACCAATACTAAAGTCAGGCTACATGACCTCCCCGTTTAGAGGTGAGCCAGGATCAGTAAGTGTGGCCCCAAATGCACATGTAGGAATGTGGATTTGGTCAGTAGGCAGTAGGGAGCCACTGCAGATTCTTGAGTCTGAAGGTGACCTCATGAAATTGGCTTGTGAAAATACCAACTGCACAGTAATATAGGGGCTATGTACTGTGCTGTGCTCAGTCTCTTCAGTCGTGTCTGACTCTTTGTGACTTATGAACTTTGAATTTAGAAAGTCTTCATGGAGAAGATTTTCTTAGGATCAGCCTTAGAAGACAGTTTTTATTATTTTTGTTTTTTTTTTAAGGACAGAGGGTAGGAGGGTGGGCATTCCAGTCTGGGGACTAATGTGAACAAAGAAATGAAAATATAAATGAACTGTGCCAACCCATTGTGTTAGGCATTATACCGAATTCTCATAAACTCTGGCAAGATTGAGTTTATTATTCATTCTCATTTTTCAAGGCTTTTAATGCAGCTCAGGGAATTTAAGTAACTTTCTCAAACCTGCTTAAGGAATAAGTGGCAGGACTGGAATTTGGAACAAGATCTACCAATACTAAAGTCAGGCTACATGACCTCCCCGTTTAGAGGTGAGCCAGGATCAGTAAGTGTGGCCCCAAATGCACATGTAGGAATGTGGATTTGGTCAGTAGGCAGTAGGGAGCCACTGCAGATTCTTGAGTCTGAAGGTGACCTCATGAAATTGGCTTGTGAAAATACCAACTGCACAGTAATATAGGGGCTATGTACTGTGCTGTGCTCAGTCTCTTCAGTCGTGTCTGACTGTTTGTGACTTATGAACTATAGCCCGCCAGGCTCATCTGTCCATGGGATTCTCCAGGCAAGAATACTGGAGTGGGTTGCCACGCCCTCCTCCAGCAGATCTTCCCAACCCAGGAATCGAGCCCATATCTCTGGTGTCTCCTGCACTGTAGGCCTTTTCTTTACCCATTAGCTACTTGGGAAGCCCATTAACACACTAAGGCCCCCTAAAACTTTTTTCCCACTAGCTCATGGTATCAGAAGGTGGAGAAGCAAACCTACAGATCTGTCTCCTGACTGCCTTCATAAGGCATGGTCTGTTATCCGCTGCACACAGGCCTCCTGAATGCACTATTTCTCCAGCCCAACAGAGCCCCTTAAACCGCTGCTGTAAGTGACATTTGCAATAAGCAAGGGCACCAGTATAAAGACAAATATTAATGGAATAGTGTCAGAGCAGCATGTCACATACTCCCATCAAGTGCAGGATATGGAGTGAAGAACAGAACCAGGAGAAATCGTGTCAGAGCAGGGCTGGTAGGCAGTGCAAGTGGGCTGTGCAGGAGCGTCCTGTGCACCAGCAGGAAGCCAAGAGGTGCACTCCATACCATGTTTCTACCAAGAAATGGGAAGAGTGGCGTCTGACAGGAAAACATTCTATCCCTAAGTAAAAGCAGACCTTGGTTCATGGGCTCCAAATGCACATTTATGGCATAAAAGAGTTTCAATTCTCTGTCTTCATAAAGCAAAAATCTCAAGTCTTTGTGACTGAGTTTCACATTAACTGGAACTTTGTTTTCCTTAAAACCTATACATTATCAGTTTGAGAAGAAATCCACTGTGATATATAGATCTCTCCATTTTAATTCTAGGGTTTCTTCTTTTGATCCTTGGTAAAATATATTTTATCTAAGAAACCGAATAGATACATGTATATATATTTAAAAACATAAACCACTGAAGAACGAAATAGGAAATCAAGAAAGATGTAAATTTGGGGGGAAATCAAGAAAGATTTCAGTTTTGGTGGCCCTTGCTTTTTTTGTAAGTTCTTTAAAGACTGTAGCAGAATAAAAGGATCACTGGCTCCGAGTCTCCTAGAGATAACAAGTGATGAAACTAAAAACAAATAAACCAACCTACCTCCTCAAACCAAGTCACCTCAATTCCTTGCCCTGCCCCAGTAAAAAAACATGCATATCTGTAGAAGCAGTTCAGAATTCATCTTTATCGCCTATCTGCCCCATCAGTGGAAGTTTAAAATCATGATCTTTTTAGACTTCCAAAACTTTTGTATATAGAATATAAACTTGTATTAGATGACAGCTGATTTTTTTAAAAAATTCAAGTAGAGAAAGAAGCAATAACTTTTAACTAACACCTTCTCCATTTTTTGATTACTGTTCAACTTGCTACCATTTAGCAAAAAGGAAAATTTTCATATTGTTTACCTCAAATCTTATTGCTTTACAATTATGGCATACCCTCCATCAAAAATAAAAAGATGAAGCCATCAATCCAGTGATTGATTTAATATGGCTTTCATTGGGAAAAGGGGGAAGAGAAAGAAGGGGTCATGACGAAGAGGAGACCAATAGACAAAAAAGGTAAATTAAACATACAATGGTTTTCTTTAAAAAAGAAGAGGAAGAAGAAAATGTTATTTTCAACAAAAGGGGGAAAAAGCATTGAAGGCCCATGAGTCAAGCCTTAGCCAAAACCATATTCTAAGTAGCTTTTCTTTTTTTCTCTTTTTTAAAAATAAAATGTCTCCCCATACCATCATCACTTTTAATCTTCCCCAGACTGGGCTTCATCTTCAGTCTGGGGAAGATGATATAGGGGCTATATTGGAGCAATATAGGGGCTCTGATGATCCAGGGGTAATATAGGATGGTATATATAGCCTATAGGATGATATAGGGGCAATATAGGGGCTATACTGGAGAATAAAGGAGCTTTCAGAGGGTCAGTTAGGACATGGTGACAAAATACAGTTGTTGAAACGTGAGCTCCTAAACTGGAGGGGAAACTAAAAATTTAGGACATACTACACAGTAAGTGGGGCTTCCCAGGGGGGTGAGTCATAGAGAAGTGAGTGAAAGTTGCTCAGTTGTGTCCAACTCTTTGGGACCCCATGGGCTATACAGTCCATGGAATTCTCCAGGCCAGAATGCTAGAGTAGCCTTTTCCTTCTCCGGGAGATCTTCCCAGCCCAGGGATTGAATCCAGGTCTCCCGCATTGCAGGCGAATTCTTCACCAGATGAGCCATAAGGAAGCCCAGAGGTCGCAGAAAAGGGAAGGCAAAGGAAGTCACAGCGAACCAGCCTGCCAGTGTAGGAGATGTAAGGGATGTGGGTTCAATCCCTGGGTTGGGAAGATGCCCTGGAGGAGGGCATGGTAACCCACTCCAGTATTCTTGCCTGGAGACTCCCATGGACAGAGGAGCTTGGAGGGCTACAGTCCACAGGGTCACAAAGAATAGGACACAACTGAAGCGACTTAGCATGCACTCACACAGTTAGCAAGGGAAAGGTATGTAGAGCGCTTGATATAGGACACAAAATATTTGAAGCTAAAATGACTCCAAGTTTTAAAGCCTGGGGAGACTAGGAAAATAATATGAAAATTGAGGAAGGACAAGTTTGTCGGTAAAAATGTGGAATTTCACTTAGACTCATTGTCAGTGACTTTTCTGGTTTATTTTAGTTTTGTACACTCTGCATAAAATTACTAGGAAACCATGTTCTTTAGTATTAGAGCCTTTTGTGCGGTTGCATCAGTGATTCAAGGGAGCCCAGGGACCCCTGGGCCTCATACAAAAAAAGGTGAATCACCAACTATTTCGTAAATACTTTTGGTAAACTGGTGAGGTTTGTGTGTTAATATAGGGTTTAGTGGGCTTCCCTGATAGCTCAGTTGGCAAAGAGTCTGCCTGCAATGCAGAAGACTGTGGTTCCTGGGTTGGGAAGAACTAATGGAGAAGGGATAGGCTACCCACTCCAAGTGAAGTCACTCAGTCGTGTCTGACTCTTTGTGACCCCATGGACTGTAGCCTACCAGGCTCCTCAACCCACGGGCTTTTCCAGGTAAGAATACTGGAGTGGGTTGCCATTTCCTTCTCCAGAGGATCTTCCCAACCCAGGGACTGAACCCCAGTCTCCTGCATTGTAGTCAGAGGCTTTACTCTCTGAGCCACCAGGGAAGTCACACTCCACTCCAGTATACCTATTATACAGACCTCGCAGGTCTTTGAGAATTCACCCTGCCAGCCCGAATGTGACTGACTTTCCCCCTCACTGCCTGAATGATTCCACGTGTCTGCAGGTTCAAGTAACCGTGGCCATATCAGATGTTTTCAGTATTCAGCTGTATATTTAGGTCATGTGAATTTTGGAAGATCTTAGGGTTGGGAGGGATTTTTCTTGGAATCGGTTTTATGAAAATCTCTACAGAAAAGACTAATACGGTTTTTAGATTAAACTGAATATACCTTTGCAGAAAATGTTACTTGAAAGCCTGAATTTCTCTTTTTATGAGAAAACTGCTCTGAAAGTTTCACTCAAGATAGAGCACCTTTTTTTCCCCCCACTATAAGAAAATAAGAAATGGGTTAATTCTCCCTTTGAAAGAGTTGTTGATGTTTTCTTAACTTTTTAAAGTAATCACTTATTAACATAGATTTTGGGGAAGATGTCTGAACAAGTTTAGCATAGGTTGAAAAAAAATCTATAAGAATTTATATTGCAATCAGAGCTTATTATATTCTTTTTTTCCTTTCCCCCAGTATAATGGGAACACTTGAGGGCATATTTTTTATCTCCCTGGTTTAAACTGTTTCTAGAGACTTCCCTGGCAGTCCAGTGGTTAAGACTCTGGGATTCCACTGCAGGGGGCATGGGTTCAATCCCTGGTCAGGCAACTATGACCCCATATGCTGCCTGGCATTCTGCAGTCCATAGGTCACAAAGAATCAGACATGACTGAACAACAATGCTGCACGGAGCAACCGAAAAAAAAAAAAAAAGAAGTCAGTGTTCAGCATTCAGAGTTATCCTCCGTGAATACTGGTGACCACCTTGGTCTTGGGATATCACTGAATGTATGGAGTAAATGACACACCCAGAAAGTGAAAAAAAGCACCCCAAACCAGAAAATTGTGTCCCTGGAGCCTAGAACCAGTAGGCACAGAAAAGACACCAATCATTTTTTTAAATACAATTACTTATGACATTACATAATTGTCAATTATTTATGTAAATCAGTCAATCAAAGCATGTTGAACACCTGATTATTCCTGGAGTTCTACCAAACAAGCCTTTATGAATGATGGGCTTCTAATTTGTTTGATCTCAGTATTCATTGTTTTAGCCAACAACCAGCTTCTGAGAGTATCCCATACAGAATTCCAGTATTTAACAATGCTTCTTCAGTGAAGGCAATTCAAACCATTTAAGTAAAACGGATACACTTGTTGCCAACCTGTGTTCCTGGAGTGTGTATGAGAAAGGAGAATGGGAAGGTGAAATGTGTGGACAGGTCCACACAGGGCAAAAGATTTTTTAGCAGCTGGAAGTGAGTGGTTACTCTCAAGATGATGCCTTGATGAAAGGAGAAAAACGTAAGTTTGGTACCACTTGAAAGCCTGAATTTAGGAATGACTAAAGACTTTTTGAATTCTTTTTCTTCCCTCATTATAATTCAGGTATGCAGAAAAGATCTTTAAAATGGATGCTTGGTTTTAGTTTAATGTATTTGTTGTCTGTGATGGTATCACCGTGTCTTAGTATTTATTTTCCTTGGTAGGCCCCCGGATGCATTTCTAAAATAATAGTTCCCCTCCCATAGCTTTATTTATTTATTAAAAATTTTACTGGAGTGTAGTTGCTTTGTAATATGCTAATTTCTATTGTATAGCAAAGTGAAGCAGCTAGAAGCTATACTTGGGATTGACATATATACAGTATTGATACTAGGATAAAATAGATAACTAATGAGAACTTATGTTTAGCACAGGGAACTCTCCTCGATGCTTGTGGTAACCTACATGGGAAGGAAATCCAGAAAAAGAGCAGAGACATGTACACCATAACTTCATGACCAGGGCAATCTGTAAGTGAGGCAGGCTGTCCTTTATGACTTCTTGTTGCTAAATTCACACAGTGTGGGAACAGTTGCTGAGATTGCCAATATTATTTTCCTTTCAATTCTTTCCAAACTTTGCCCAAGAAGTTGTGAAATACCCAGGCTGTGAAGTATTTCACCTGTCGTCTTGTTCTCAGGGCAGGTCCCCTATGTTTGGGCACGGCTGCTTTGACGGAGGACCCCAGGGTTCATGACATCGGTTGGGCTGTCTGAGCACAGCCCTCAGCTCGTGGCAGGGACTGCAGTGCCGTCGGGAGATCAGCGTCCTCTCCCCTCCTCTCTTCCTCTCCCCTGGCGGGCAGTACCTAGTGCTTCTGCTGGTGTTCCCACAACCTTTCTCTGCTTTACTTCATCTCTTTTGGGTGGAATCCAGCTTCTTGCTTCTTGGAAATTTAAATAATTTTTTAAATGCCTCAAATGATTAAGAAGATGGTTGAAAATGTCAGACAGATATGGAGAGAAACAGAAAGAAATGAATGAATTAAGATCATTTATTTATTTAAATGAATTATGATCCCATGACCTTGATGCAGTCACTCCAAACATTTTGCTGTATGTGTTTGCAAACATTTTTCTGTGTTTCCCAGAGATCATAACTTTATTTTTTCACTAAGCAATTATTATAAAAATATTTTCATGTCTATATACTATATATATATATATATATCACAGCATCATCTCTAATGGCTGTATTACATATGGACATATTATAGTTCATTAATGCATAGAATTTGAAATCATAAATCTTGGTTTTTAAAATTCTTTAAAATAGCTATCACGAAATAGAATTTACAAACACACATATACTAAGTTGAATGTAAAGCAACATGTGTTTAATTTATAGTATATGTTTAATATGGGCTTCCTGGCTGGTGCTAGTGGTAAAGAACCTACCTGTCAATGCAGGAGACTACAAGATGTGGGTTCGATCCCTGGGTCAGGAAGATTCCTCTGGAGAAGGGCATGGCAACCCACTCCAGTATTTTTGCCTAGATAATTGCATGGCTAGAGGAGCCTGGAGGGGGCGTGTGAAGAGTCAGACATGACTGAAGCGATTTAGCATGCAAGTGTGTTTAATATATGTGCATTTATATAGTTATTGGTATGCGTATAAATATATTGATAGGTGAATGTGAGTGTGTGTGTGTGTGTATCGGTTATTCTTTAAAACGAGCAGGCAGGAAAGTGAGTTTTGGTAGCATGGGTATGAAGGACGAATGTCACAGGGTCCATAGTCCTGTCCTTTCATACTAAGCTGTCTCATCCTAGATCAGTGATGTAACTCAGTATGCATTCATTTTCTTATAAGTACCTTTTGACCAAGAATACCGTCCCTACATAATTCAGAGTGGTCGTTTGAAGATGAAACGCATTTTAAGGCAATATATAAAAGATCAAAGGAATACATATAATGGCAAATTTGTGTACACTTTAGATGAAATGTGTGTGTACAGATTGTGATTGTAGGATGCAGAAGTGTTATGCTGAGGATTTCCAAGCACTAGAAATGTTTGCTTTTGTTTTGGCGGCAATGGCTGTCATATACTAGAGGTTCTAAAAATACTCCTACTGACCCTGTGTAAAGGGTGATTTTTAAGCCATGAAACAGGAAAGTGAACTAGGAGGCCCTGGGGGCATTCTTCAGCACAGTAGCTCCTAACCTGGGGTAAGAGCTTAGGTAATATGTGATTTAGTGATGAGGGCTGTGTGCACATTTTCCAAACAATAGAATGAGGCGTGACCCATGGGATGAGCTGAACTTTTGGTTGGATTTGAGGATTTTCCTGAGAAGTCATTATCTGAAGATTTATCATTCCCTGCGGAGCAAGAGTTTAAGGTCCAAGAGACCAGATGCTTCTACTGACAAGCTAGCTGATGAACTCCTCTGACCTCCTGCTGCTGTGTTTGGTTTTATAAAGCGTGTTTCAAGCACTTTCAAAAGGAAGCTATGCAGTGGAAGTGAAAAAATGTATATATATATAGAATATTTTTTAAAGGAGACAGAATTTAGAACTTGTTTGAAACAATGTCTTCAAAAAGGACAAAAGGGACTTCAGTGGTGATTCAGTGGTTAAGACTCCGCGCTTCCAATGCAGGGGGTGAGGGGTGTGGGTTCGGTTCCTGAGAGGGGAACTAAGATCCCACATACTGCACAGCATTCTCCCCACCTCCCAAATAAATGAAAAGGACACAAGGAAACGACATCTTAGAGTTGAAGTTGTCCCTAGATTAAAAATCAGGAGGATGGGCGCTCCTCTGATGCTGTAGCCACTCATCAACCTGGGCCAACCCCCACCCTCTCTGGGCCTTTTGTCTTATCTGTTAGACTGGAATGTGAATCTCTGGCTATTCCCTGGGAAAGAGGCAGTCTCATGAACAGCATGTTAGGTAAGGTAAGGTGAAGTTGCTCAGTCCTGTCCGACTCTTTGTGACCCTGTGGACTGTAACCTACTAGGCTTCTCCGTCTATGGGATTCTCCAGGCAAGAATACTCGAGTGGATTGCCATTTCCTTACTGATGTTTTCTTATTGGAACCTTAGGAAACTTACTGTGGCAAATGCATTCTCCTCCACTGACAAATAATGATTTTCAGAGGAGTATCACCACATTTTTTGGAATTTATTTTTCAAAAATTGTGGTACCTCAAACATGCAGTCTCCCATCTTAACCATTTTGAAGGGTACAGTTCAGTGGCATTAAGTATATTCACGTTATTGTGCAACTGTATCCAGAACTCTTACCATCTTATAAAACCACAGTGCTATTTTCACTGAACAATAACTCCAGTTTCTTCTATTTCCACCCCTGGAAACTACCATTCTACTTTCTTTCTTCATGAATTTGACTATTCTTGGTACCCCATTCAACTGGAATTATGCAGTATTTGTCCTTTTGTGACTGGCTTATTTCACTAAACATAATGTCTTCAAGTTCATTGCATCATGCTGTGGCACGTGTTAGAATTTTCTTCCTTTTAAAGACTGAATAATATCCCATTGTATGTATAGACAGCATTTTACTTACCCATTCATATCTATTGATGGCCACTTGGATTGTACCCACCTTTTGGAGACAGTGAATAATGCTGCTGTGAATATGGGTATACAAAAGTCTTTTTGAGACCCTTCTTTCAATTTTTCGGCTACATACCCAGGAGTGAAATTACTGGATCATATGATAATTCTATTTTTAATTCTTTGAGGAACTGCCATACTTTTTTTTTTTTTTTTTTTTTTTTTTTTATGGTGGCCATTTTACATTCCCACCAGTGACGCACAGGGGTTCCCTTTTCTCCACATCTTCACCACCATTTGCTATTTTCTGGTTTTTTTGTTTGTTCTTGTTTTTGGACAGTGGCCATACTAGCAAATATGAGGTAGTATCTCATTGTGGTTTTGATTTGCATTTTCCTAATGATTTGTCACCTTGAATATCTTTTCATGTGACTTTTGGGCATTTATATATCTTCTTTGGACAACTGTCTTTTCCCAGTGGAGTCTCTTTAGCTGTGGCTGAGCAGTAACTTAATGGCACTCAAGAAATTCCTGAAAGCAGTTTGAAGAGATTTGAAATTTTCTGGAGTATTGGAAGGTATATGTATGGTGTGAAGGCATAGTTGTGTGCTATAATAACTGTGATTTTGAAACAATAAGCCTTATTTTTCTTACTTCCCCCAAATTTCTAATATTGAAAGCAGATTTTCTTAAATGATGCTCCTTTATTTATTCTTCCCTCAATCCTGCTGTAGCCATGGATGGAAGATGAACTCTATTGGGAAATAAGACACATAGCTTATTCGATAGTAGTGACATTTAGTCAAATGTCTTCCTGTTCATTTAAAAATTGTCCTTCCTGTTTAGAGCTTTTTCTTCCCTTTTTTTTTCCCCTGACTATGCTGCCGAATAGACCAACTCAAAGTAGGTGGAAGTAATAGCGTCTCTAGGGTTTTAAGGCTTCTAAAACACTGGTGGAAGTTGAAGCGGGATGTGGAAGATCACGAATGGCCTTCTGTGCTAAGGCTTGTGCCCTGTAGGGAAGATTTTATATTATAGAGAACAATAAGAGAAGATTCTTTTATGCTAAAATTTCCACCTTGCTCTGATAACGATATTTCAAAAGATAATGACTACCTTTGTATGTCAGACTGCCAGAAAATTCTGTGGTAACTTAATTTCATTAAAACTATGATTTCATAGGGAGAGAATGGAAGAGTGTTTAAGTAAGCAGGGCTAGCTAGATTGCTGATTTACAGATCATAGAGTGAGACGCCAGCCACTTGTCTGTGTGTGTGTGCTTGGCCAGTAAATTATATCTGACTCTTTGAGACTCCATGGACTGTAGCCCACTAGCTCCTCTGTCCACGGCATTTCCCAGGCAAGAATACTGGAGTGGGTTGCCATTTCCTTTTCTGGGGATCTTCCCAACCCAGGGAACAAACCACGTCTCTTGCGTCTCCTGCACTGCAGGCAGATTCTTTACTGCAGCACCACCTGGGAAGCCCGTGGTGACCACTTAAATAAGATCTAATATGATAATGAAAGAGTCATATCCTTGGATGATTTTTAAAAGGAAATCATGAAGAGGGCTTCAAGTGCAGAGCAGACGGGCTGTTCGTGAGCAGGAACCACTAGTAGGAACACTATCTGTGAAAGGAATAACATCATGGTTTAGATTTCCCAGAAGCAGACCCTGAGAGAAAATTTAGGTGCAAGTACTTTATTTGGGAAGTGATACCAGAAATATTTGGAAAGGAAATGAGGAAGTGAGAAAAGGTGGAAAGTTAGCTGATAAAGCTCTCCTGAGCATGCAAATCATGACTGTGGGTAACTAAAGCTTAATTCTGCTAGGGAACTTTGAGAGCCTGTGAGAAAGACACACCTCTGAGTTTTCCTCCCAAAGGACAGGGACCCTGGAATATTTATACACCAAGTCACATCAGTCGTTGGTTGTCCTGGGGGCAGTGTGCCCCTGCACAGATGGGGAGCTGGAGTCTGGCAACCAGAGAAGCCTCCCACAAAGGGACGCAAGGGCCGGCAGTGCGGTCTGGCCAGCGTGCCCTGGGGGGCCAGGATGTGGCCACGTGGCTGGGTCACCCACAGCATTCTCTGCAAGTGGTTGGCTTCCTTCTGAGCCCTTTTCTCTCCCCCTTGTTAGAGCCCAACTCTCTTCAGAGCCACTCTGATTATCACCACCAACACCTTCAGTCCATTTTTATAATGAATGGTCACAATCTGTGGGTTTGGTAGGAAATCAGGCCTTTGTGTTGATTAGTCGAGAACACTTGCCAAATGTTTTCTATGTAGGACATCTATTTCTAAGCATTTATAAGAAGAAAAATCTCTTTGGATGAAAATCTCATTATATGAAAATACAGAGCTAGATAAAACCCCAAGGCAATAGCCTTTAAATAAAAGCATACCCCAGATACTGTATGAAGGATATAGAGAGCTTGCTAGCATTATTGGTCTCCAAAGAATTTAAAATATTTCTCTACAGCCATTAATCTGAGACAGAGGAAATAAGGAGAGTTTAGACTGAGAAGGAGCTGTTTGGAGGGCTCGGCTGACAGTCAGCAGAGTGAAAAACTTATTTTACTTCACCTTTGTCTTTTTTGGGTCATTTCTTCTCCTATTTTCTTTCCCAATTCTTCTCATTAATAATAAAATCTTAAATTTTATTTTAACTGTATAAAATTATACAGCTTTGGCAACTTTACAGTATTATATAGACTCATATTAATTCTAATTAGCCTCACTGACCCAAGAGGTTAAATGCTCTGCCTAGGATTACACAGTAAGTGGCTTGCTCAAGATACTCTGATTCAAGTCCAGGATTCTTTCTTCTATGACATTTGTCAACTGCAGATTCTCTTCTATGATATTCCATCTATGGTTGAGACTGACGAAATTATTGTCTAGAATTATTTAACTGACTTCTGGGTTCTGGTCTCAGTTTTGTCACTTTAATAAACCATATAACTTTTCTATCGTACAATGCCAATCTATTTATTGGTTGTGCTGGGTCTTAGTTGTGGCATTTGGATGCTTAGTTCAGTCATGTGGGATCTAGCTCCCTGATCAGAGATTGAACACAGATCCCCTGCATTAGGAGTGCAGATCTTAGCCACTAGAGCACCAAGGAAGTCCTGAATGCCAGTCTAGTTTCATGTCTAGGCTAAATAGTGATGAATTTTGTAAATTCTGGCATTTGAACATGATTAATTTTTCTCTAAAGACTAAGATATTAGTACCTAGATGTCATGTGCTTAGTACTCAACAAAAGTTAGGTTTTACTATAGATTTCACTCAAGATTATTATAATTACTATACTTTGCAACAAAGGTCCATCTAGTCAAGGCTATGATTTTCCCAGTGGTCATGTATGGATGTGAGCATTGGACTGACTATAAAGAAAGCTGAGTGCCAAAAAATTGATGCTTCTGAACTGTGGTGCTGGAGAAGACTCTTGATAGTTCCTTGGACTGCAAGGAGATCCAACCAGTCCATCCTAAAGGAAATCAGTCCTGAATATTCATTGGAAGGACTGATGTTGAAGCTGAAACTCCAATACTTTGGCCACCTGATGTGAGAATTGCCTCATTTGAAAAGACCCTGACGCTGGGAAAGACTGAATGAAGGCAGGAGAAGAAAGAGATGACAGAGGATGAGATGGTTGCATGGCATCACCGACTCAATGGACATGAGTTTGAGTAAACTCCAGGAGTTGATGATGGACAGGGAGGCCTGCCGTGCTGCAGTCCATGGGGTAGCAAAGAGTCAGACACGGCTGAGTGATTGAACTGAACTGACTAATACTTCTCAAAAGGATTTCAAGTGTTCTCACTGCCAGTCTTGCTTCTGATATCTAAAAGAAGAGAGAAGATCATTCTTTCTTCTTCCTTTGCAGTGCTTATCAAAACCCAGTACTAATAATGTCAGCTCTCTGCCTGCAGGCCCACATAACACTAGCAGACTGGAGATGGCCACGGTGTATAATCTTTCTAGTTCCTTTCCTGAAAGGAAGAGGGAGTTGAGTTGACTTTTCATAACAAGGCAGCATTACATAGTGTGTCACCTGGAGCAAAAAGCCAACTCCATTCCCTCTTCCTTTATATTTCAAGGAATTTTTTGAGGGGAAGAAAAACTACTAAAATCACCTAAAAGTAAGGACAATGTCACTACTAAAGGTTTTTAGATTGTGTTCCACTAACTATCTTGTAGTCAAAAATCTGTGCTCTGTTATTATTTGTGTGGAGTTCTGTCACCATGTTTATTATATTCAATTAAGTTCATTTGTTTCTATTTGTTTTTAATTTTGGGAACTGCTTCTTTTTCATTTGCATTAAAAAATAGATCATTTATCCAATTTCAAAGTCAAAACTATAACTAATTATAACCAGGTGAGTCTTACTTTTGTCCTTGTTCCTCTACCCGTTTGCCTCCTCCCTCCTTTTACGCTTGTTTTAAAATTTTTTTCTATGATTTATTTTTACAAATAAAGATGAGTATGTAGGCATGAACATATCCTATCTCTTTTTTCTTACATAAAATTAGGACACTGTATCTATTGTGCTATATCTTACTTTTTCTCTTACCTTGACCTGAAGATTACTCTGTATGTATACATGTCATTTTTCTTAGTTATTTATTGTGTGTGGGTACTGTACATACTTTATTCAGTTGTCCCCTGATAATAGACATTTGGATTCTTTACAGTCTTTTGTTCTTGCAAATAATGATGCAATTGCTTAGTACTCAACAAAAGTTAGGTTTTACTATAGATTTCACTCAAGATTATTATAATTACTATACTTTGCAACAAAGGTCCATCTAGTCAAGGCTATGATTTTCCCAGTGGTCATGTATGGATGTGAGCATTGGACTGACTATAAAGAAAGCTGAGTGCCAAAAAATTGATGCTTCTGAACTGTGGTGCTGGAGAAGACTCTTGATAGTTCCTTGGACTGCAAGGAGATCCAACCAGTCCATCCTAAAGGAAATCAGTCCTGAATATTCATTGGAAGGACTGATGTTGAAGCTGAAACTCCAATACTTTGGCCACCTGATGTGAGAATTGCCTCATTTGAAAAGACCCTGACGCTGGGAAAGACTGAATGAAGGCAGGAGAAGAAAGAGATGACAGAGGATGAGATGGTTGCATGGCATCACCGACTCAATGGACATGAGTTTGAGTAAACTCCAGGAGTTGATGATGGACAGGGAGGCCTGCCGTGCTGCAGTCCATGGGGTAGCAAAGAGTCAGACACGGCTGAGTGATTGAACTGAACTGACTAATACTTCTCAAAAGGATTTCAAGTGTTCTCACTGCCAGTCTTGCTTCTGATATCTAAAAGAAGAGAGAAGATCATTCTTTCTTCTTCCTTTGCAGTGCTTATCAAAACCCAGTACTAATAATGTCAGCTCTCTGCCTGCAGGCCCACATAACACTAGCAGACTGGAGATGGCCACGGTGTATAATCTTTCTAGTTCCTTTCCTGAAAGGAAGAGGGAGTTGAGTTGACTTTTCATAACAAGGCAGCATTACATAGTCTGTCACCTGGAGCAAAAAGCCAACTCCATTCCCTCTTCCTTTATATTTCAAGGAATTTTTTGAGGGGAAGAAAAACTACTAAAATCACCTAAAAGTAAGGACAATGTCACTACTAAAGGTTTTTAGATTGTGTTCCACTAACTATCTTGTAGTCAAAAATCTGTGCTCTGTTATTATTTGTGTGGAGTTCTGTCACCATGTTTATTATATTCAATTAAGTTCATTTGTTTCTATTTGTTTTTAATTTTGGGAACTGCTTCTTTTTCATTTGCATTAAAAAATAGATCATTTATCCAATTTCAAAGTCAAAACTATAACTAATTATAACCAGGTGAGTCTTACTTTTGTCCTTGTTCCTCTACCCGTTTGCCTCCTCCCTCCTTTTACGCTTGTTTTAAAATTTTTTTCTATGATTTATTTTTACAAATAAAGATGAGTATGTAGGCATGAACATATCCTATCTCTTTTTTCTTACATAAAATTAGGACACTGTATCTATTGTGCTATATCTTACTTTTTCTCTTACCTTGACCTGAAGTTTACTCTGTATGTATACATGTCATTTTTCTTAGTTATTTATTGTATGTGGGTACTGTACATACTTTATTCAGTTGTCCCCTGATAATAGACATTTGGATTCTTTACAGTCTTTTGTTCTTGCAAATAATGATGCAATTCATATGCTGTTCAACATATTTATATTTAGGACAGATCCCAGGAGTAGGGTTTCTGGGTCAAAGAGTATTTTTGCTAGTTACTGCTCCGTTTCCTTCCAGTCGCTTCCAGTTTTGCATTACCAGCAACAGTGTGTGAGTTCATATAAAGTTGTTATAAAACATTGGCTATATTCCCTGTGCTGTACAATATATCCCCGTAATTTATCTATTTTATACCAGGCAGTTTGTACCTCTTAATCCCCCTCACCCTTTTTTCTCCTCCCCCGACCTCCACTGGCAGCCACCAGTCTATTCTCGGTGTATGTGAGTCTGTTTCTGCTGTATTTGTTCATTCATTTTAGTTTTTAGATTTCACATATAAATGAAAACACATGGTATTTGTCACTTCCCATCTGACTTAATCCACCAAGCATAATACCCTCTAGGTCCATCCATGCTGTTGCTAATGTCAAGATTTAATTCTTTTTTATGGCTAAGTAATATTCCATTCCATTATGTATATGTATACCACATCCTCTTTATCCAGTCATGTTGGTGGACAAGAAAACTGGGCAGCAATACTCATATCAGGCAAAGTAGATGTTAAAATCTATAACAAAAGACAACGAAGGGCATTATATAATGATAAGCAATTGAATCCAAGAAGAGGATATATCATTTGTAAACATAAATGTATCTACTATAGAAACATCTAAATATACGAAGCAACTATTAACAGACCTAGAGGAAGACACTGACAGTAATATAATAATGCAAGAGGACTTTAGTAACTTACTTATATCAATGGACAGATTATCCAGTCAGAAAATCAATAAGGAAATAGTAGCCTTAAAAGACACATTAGATCAGATAGACTTAATAGATAGCCACAGAACATTTCATCAAGATCAGCAGAATACATATTCTTTTCAAGTGCACATGAAACTTTGTCAAAGATATATTACATGCTAAGCTACAAAATAAGTTTCAGTAAATTTTAAAAGATTGAAATTATTTCAAGTATTTTTTCTTACCATAGTAGTATGCAACTAGAAGTCAATTTCAGGAACAAAAATGGAAAAACCACAAACACATGGAAACTAAAAAACTTGCTACAAAAAAACCTAATGAGTTAATGAGAAGAGCAAAGAGGAAATCAGAAAATATCTTGAGACACATAGAAATATAACTTTTCAAAATCTATGGGATGCAGCAAAAACAGTTCTAAGAGATGTTTTTAGTGATGTATGCCTACCTTAAGAAATAAAAAAAACTCAAGTAAACAACCTAAACTTTCCATCTAAAGGAATTAGAAAAAGAACAAAACCCAAAGTCAGCAAAAGGAAGGAAATAATAAAGATTAGAGAGGAAATAGAGACTACAAAATAGTTTAAAAGATCAATGAAAGAAACTAAGAGTTGTTTTTTAGAAAGATATTTTTAAAACTGGTAAACCTTTAGCCAGTCTCATTAAGAAAAATAGAGAATGAGACCAAATAAACAAAATTAGAAATAAAAGAGGAGAAATTACAACCAATGTCACAGAAATATAGTCACAAGTGAATACCACAAACAGCTTTATGCCAAAAAGTTGGACAACCTAGAAGAAATGATTAATTCCTAGAAATTTACAATCATACAAGATTGAATTAGGAAGGAATAAAAAATCTAAATAGACCAATTCTTGATACTGCAATTGAATCACTAATCAAAAATCTCCCAACAAATAAAACTTCAGGACCAGAGGAATTCTGCCAAACATTAAAAAAAGAGTTAATCTTTTTCAAAGTATTTCAAAAAATTAAAGAGGAAATACTTCCTAGCTAGCTCATTCTACAAGGTCAACATTACCCTGTTAACAAAATCAGACAAAGACACTGCAAAACAAGAAAATTGAAGGCCAGTAGAATTTAGTGACAGCTGTTCCAAAGTGACATGAGAGTGAGTTGTTCTGCTTAAGTTTATTTTTTATTTTTTAAAATTTATTATTTATTTATTTATTTTACTTTATAATACTGTATTGGTTTAAACTTTGCTTGTTTCCTTGGAAGGAAAGTTATGACCAACCTAGACAGCATATTAAAAAGCAGAGAGATTACTTTGCCAACAAAAGTCTATCTAGTCAAGGCTGTGGTTTTTCCAGTGACCATGTATGGATGTGAGAGTTGGACTATAAAGAAAGCTGAGTGCCGAAGAATTGATGCTTTTGATCTGTGGTGTTGGAGAAGACTCTTGAGAGTCCCTTGGATGGCGAGGAGATCCAACCAGTCCATTCTAAAGGAGATCAGTCCTGGGTGTTCAATGGAAGGACTGATGTTGAAGCTGAAACCCCAATACTTTGGCCACCTGATGTGAAGAGCCAACTCACTGGAAAAGACCCTGATGCTGGGAAAGATTGAGGGCAGGAGGAGAAGGAGACGACAGAGGGTGAGATGGTTGGATCGCATCACTGACTCAATGAACATGGGTTTGGGTGGACTCCGGGAGCTGGTGATGGACAGGGAGGCCTGGTGTGCTACAATTCATGGGGTCACAAAGAGTCAGACACAACTGAGCGACTGAACTGAACTGAACAGAACTGTTTCCAACATACTGGGAGTTTCAGGGTAGAACTGAGCAAACCACAGATTTATGTGGAGTACTGAAGTTTTGCAAATTTCCTGATTTTGATATTCATTAGGTAACTTCACTGAAGTTTATTTAAAGTAATTTCAAGAGTGTCAAATTCATATTCATGCATAGCTACAATAGCATATTACAAAGAAGTCTATATTTTGTTTTTTAAACTATTTTCCCCTTGAATTTAAGATTCTATTCATTTAAAGACCTATACTTTATTGAATAACAGGATTTTGAGGGAAATGGTACAAGGAAAATACACATACTTTCTAAGGTGCCTCTTGATTTCAGAATTATTGAAATGTAAAAAATCAGGCTTCTTAGAATCAAGGAAATAGTGTTCCACTGAGAACAGACAGATAATTACAGTCTTTATTTTTAACCATGAAATGCATAATAGTTTCCTATATTATACTTCATTTGTTTCTGGCTTGGTCTTCTTTGACCTACTTAGTCTGTGGGATATATTTATAACACTCTTATTTTTCTAGGTCTGCCCTTCTACCTTTTTGACATATGTAGGTCCTTAAGAACTGATTTTGTCTATTTTGTAGTATAAAAAAGTCACACTTTAGTGATGGCAATGAACAATTATTTTGCATTTAGATGTTAAAATTTAACATCCTATTTTAATTAATTTTAAAAATATGTCTGAGTGCAGCAAATTCTACTTAAAATATTTTTCACTCTAAAATTCCTGTAGTCCAAAATTGAAGCAAATAAGAAATTTTAACCTAATGTTGTGTCTAAAGTTTGAACAAGTCATATTGAGTCATCAGTGGAGTCATCTAAAACCTCATATTTTGCCTTCTTTTAAGTCTTACTGATAGATAAACAGGAAAATTTTCATTCATTATTTTTTACTCCCCAAACTTTTCCTGCATCTCATATTTTTAAAAACTGCTTTACTGAAATATATTTTACATATCATAAAATTACACTATTCAGATTTACAACCCAATGATTTTTGGTAAATTTACTGAGTGATGAGCCATCATAATAAATCAGCTTTAAATAATTTTCATCATATTAATAAAATCCTTTATGCCTTTACAGTCAATCTTCATTCCCCATCCAGGCAACCACTATTCTACTTTCTGTCTTTATAGATAGATTTGCTTTCTCTCTACATTTTATATAAAAGAATAATACAGCATTAGGTGATTTCTTGTGTCTGTCTTTTACTTAGCATTATGTTTTCAAGATTCTTCTATGTTTGAGCTCATGTTAGCTGTTCACTAAACAGTATTCTGTTGTATGAATATATCACACTATTAACCAGTTGATGGATATTTAGACTGCTTCCAGGTTTGAGCTATTATGAATAGTGCTGCTATAAATGTTTGCAGGCAGATCTCTGCATGGGCATAAGCTTCCATTTCTCTTGGGTAGATACCTAGGAATGGCATTGCTAAGTTGTATGGCAGTTATTAATATATATTTATAATTTTTAGAAACTGCCAAACGTTTTTCCAAGTGACTTCTGCATCTCATTTTAGCACTTTATTGATAGAGGAAAAAGACTGTTTCTGTCCTTCATTCATTCATAAAGCTTATTTTTTAATTTCACTTGTGTTGAACACCTTAGCTTATCTCAATAATTGATGATATAACTGTAAACGACAAAATTATTTCCCACAAGGTGCTCAGTCTGTTGGAGAAACAGAGGAATACCGTGATAATTAAATACAGAAAGAGAAGTATGGTAAGCAAAGCCCACTGTGGGGGTTGGGACACAAAGCGGAAGGCATTAACTCCAAGCTTGGAGGAGCAAGGGGAAGTTTTGGAGAAGGTCACACCTAAGTTGATTTATGGAGACATGTCTAGGAAAGTGAGAGAAGAAGGGCCTTTTTAAGCCTAGGAACAGAAGGCATCCTGCCCTGCTTGCAGTCAGAACCCCTTTACCCAGATCAATTTTACTTTTCTCTGTAGTAATTACTGCTCAGATGTGCTATGTAATTTATGTGCTCATAAGTTGAGCTATTGTCTCTTTTCTCCTTGAAAGTACATATGTCTGTTTTGTTCACTGATAAAGCCCAAATATCTGACACAGTGCCTGACACAAAAAAGATACTCAGTAAATATTCATTGAATAAATGAATGTATAACATGAACAGTTTTAATAAACATGTGTGTTTAATGCTGCTAATATACCAATTGCAGATGAAACTTCACTAAGTTGAACAAATTCAGAGTTGCTAGAAAAATGGAAGGATGAATATGTGATATTTAAGATTGTAGAGCATCATATCACAAAATGAAAAGCAGTACCTTGTTTCAGAATGTAAGACTAAATCTGATAAGACAGGTTTGCACAGTGACCAAAGGATGGTGTGATGCTTCTGGCAAGAGAACAAGATTTTCATTACATTAGAATCCAGGGAGAAAATTGCAGGTACCAGTGAAGAACTTTCAAGTAACTTTTCAGAAAGTTAGAAATGATTGAAGAGGAAGGATGCTTTTTGAGAAAGTTAGTTCAGTTATTGCAGTAAGGAACAAGGAATCTGAGGGGGTGGGAGGAGGGAAAGGAGGAGAAAACTGTCATTCCTTAGGATTTTCCCACTGTGATTGTCATTCTTGAGGCATTTTTTTTTGCAAGTCAAATAAGCAAAGACAATTTTTGACACAGTTATCTGTGATTTTGAATACAGTTTGAACATAAAGTGAGAAATGCCTTTGCTCATAGAAGAAAAATTTACTGGGGAAATATTAAGGTATTTTTTACTCATTTTTATTTAGACTCTTATTTGAAGGAATCTCAGGTGTTTCAGTTTTGCCAGAAAGGAATCCACCAAAATGAAGATTTACAGTTTTTCTCTTACATATATCTGTATTTAGTTTTTTGTTGATTGATTTTTGTGTTGTCATTCAAAGTGGCCTTCTTGTGCTGATAGCAGATTATCTAGAGAGTAATAATGCTATAAATTGGGCATCAATTATAATTCAGCTCAATAGAAGTATTTTTTCTGTGTTTTAATTTTTTCATTTACTTTTGGTTGAGTAGGAGGTAGGGACACTAGAGAAAATAAAATTATATAATTGTGAAAGTGAAAAAGTGAAAGTGTTACTTGCTCAATCAAGTCTGACTCTATGATACCATGGACTGTAGCTCTCCAGGCTCCTCTGTCCATGGGATTCTCCAGGCAGGCATACTGGAGTGGGTAGCCATTCCCTTCTCCAGAGAAGATAAAACTGTACAATTAATCATGGCATAATCATGAAAGGCCTTTTATACTCTGCTTAAACACTTAAGGAAATGGCAACTCTAGTAATCTGGCGTGGAAAATCCCATGGATGGAGGAGCCTGATAGGTTACAGTCCATGGGGTCGCAAAGAGCCAGACACGACTGAGCGACTTCACTTTAAACACTTAGACTTTCTCCAAGAGCAACTGGGAACCGTGCAGGATTTTAATGAAAGAAGAGGTTTGTGGAGTGAAGATTTGCTGTGATTGTCATTTGGACACTAAATCAGAGGAAAAAAACAGAACTATGGAGAGGGATAATGGTTAATGATTTAGAGGACTTCTGCAGTGATGGTGATCTGAAGGAGGTGTGGTAACAGATGCTTTGAGAGCTGTGGCAGACACAGCAATGATACAACTTAGTGGTTACTTGCACAGATGCTGAGGAGATTGAAGTGTCAAAGATGTCATCCCATATTTCCTGTTTTTGGACAACTGGATAGAAAGTGACATCATTCACTTCAGAGGAGAACACTGGAGAAAGAGAAGCAGGCCTTTCATGGAGGGAGACAATGAGTTTGGTCTTGGATTTGTCACTCTCAAGGGGAGAATCTTAGTCAGTTTGTGCTGCCACATAGCTAAATACCATAGTGTGGGTGGCTTAAACAACAAATATTTGTTCGTCAGAGTTCTGGAGCCTAGGAAGTCCAAGATCAAGTTCTAGTGGATTCCATATCAGATGAGAGGGTTCTTTCTGGTTGGAAGACACCTGCCTTTCTTGCCATATGTTCGGATGGAGGAGGCTTGGGGAGGAGCGGGCAAGCGCTAGAGTCTTCATCTTTTTATAAGGGTACTCATTCCATCAGAAGGGTTTCACCCTTATTACTTCATCTAAACCAAACTACTGCCCCAAGACCCCACTTCGAAAACCATCTAGGGTTTAGGGCTTCAAAATATGAGTTTGGGAGGTGGGGGAACACAAATATTGGGTCCATGACAGGGAGCCTGTGGAATACTCGTTGAATTAGGCAGTTGGATCTTGGGATGGATGCACTAGGACTGAAAGGAGTTTGCGGCTATAGGTTTTGAATATGTGTGTACAAAGGTGGTTGTACACGCTGCCATGGAAGTGTGCATGATCCCCTGTGGAGAGTATCGGAATGAGAAGAGAGTGCGTTTGTACTTAGAAATCTGGGGCATAAGAAACAAAGGGGGAAAGAAGACCCTATGAAAGAAAGTAAGGAGCAGTTAAATGGGGAAGAGGGGGAGGCTGCAGAAATGCATTGTCAGAAAAGAGACATTTCTTGAGGGAGGGAGTGGGCTGTAGTGTCAGTTTCCAGAGTTCAATTAAGTGAGGGCTAAAAAGGGTACATGGGATTTAGCAACATGAACATCATTGCGGTTCTCGGTAACAACCCTTTCTGTGGACTAGTGGGTGTAGAAATCAGTGAAGGTAGGAAATAGAAACAAATGGTGAATATAAATTGTTTTATTCTTTCTAAAGTAATTTCAGGAATTTACATTAAAATACCCTAGCTCAAAATGGCATTTTTTAAATTGAAGTAAAATTCACATGAGACTGTTTAGTTGCTAAGTCAGGTCCAGCTCTTTGTGACCCCATGGACTGGTGCCCACCAGGCTCCTCTGTCTGTGGAATTTTTCAGGCAAAAGTACTGGAGTGGGTTGCCATTTCCTTCTCCAGAGGATCTTTCCAACCCAGGGACTGAACTCGCATCTCCTGCACTGGCAGGTGGATTCTTTATCTCTGAGCCACCAAGGAAGTCTTCGCCTGAGATTATCCATTCTTTAATGAGTAACTCAGTGGTGTTTAGTATCCTCACAATGTGCAGCCACTTCCTCTATGTAGTTCTAAAACATTGTCAGCAACCCAAAGGAAAACTCACGCCCACTAAGCAGTTGTTCCTTATCCCCTCCTGCCCATGGCCTCTGACAACCACTAATCTGTCTTCTGTTTCTATGGATTTACCTATTTTGGCTATTTCATATAAATGAAATCATGCAATTATAGTGTTTTGTGTCACTTCTTTTCCTTTGTATAATGTTCTCAAGGTTCATCCACGTTAGAGTATTTATCAATACTTTCTTCCTTTTTTTGTGACAGAATAATATTCCATTGTATGGATAGGCCACTATCTGTTCCTCTGTTAATGGATACTTAGACTGTTTCCACTTTTTGACTATCATGAAATAATGCTGCTGTGAACACGCATGTATTTGTCTGAGTACCTGTTTTCACTTCTTTTAGGGTTTATAAGAGTAGAATTTCTGGAGCCTAATGTAATTTTTTTTAAACTCTAATTTTTAGTACGGGTGAGGGAGGGATGGGTTGGGAATTTGGGATGGCAGATGCAAACTTTTATTATATAGGATGGATAAACGGTGAGATCCTACTATATAGCACAGGGAACTATATTCAGTATTCTGTGATGAAGCATAGTGGAAAAGGATATATATATATGTATACACACACACACACACATATATATAGCTGAATCACTTAGCTATACAGTAGAAATGAGCACAATATTATAAATAAATCAACTCTACTTCAATTAAATAAATGAAAAATAGTATACTTTTATATAATGCTGAGAGGCCACAAAAAGCATTGTGCATTGTAGAGAAAGTTGAATCTCTTCAAATGCTTTACGTTCTCTTTAGATAGGGTTGGTAAAACTATCATCCAGTGAGTAAATAGCCCATCCCCAAATAAATAAGTCAAATTGGAAAAATATACAATTTGTTAAAGAAGGAAATGTCCTTTGAATTGATTTTTGAGTTTTCTAAGAAGAAAGATCTTCGAGTGAAGAGTCTGGTTAAGTTGGTGCACGTAGGAGAGAACAGATGGAACAGACGTAAGGCTGGAAGTTTCACAGTTTAATGTTTCTGAAGAGCAAGGTACACCTGAGTTGGTGATAAGGGAAAGAAGCACAGGCGACGGCATGAACTATGGGCATCCAAGGTGTGGAGCTGACAGCTAGCTGCCTTTAATTGTGTTTTCAAAACCAACTTTTATTTATCCTCGATAACCACTGACTCATTTATGTTTTGCTTGGTTTTTCTGGCCAGGCTGTGCAGCATGTGGAATCTTAGTTCTCCCACCCATGCCCCCTGCCTTGGGAACTTGGAGTCTTAACCACTGGACTGCCAGGGATATCCTAGACTCACCTACGTTTAATGTTGTGGACTGTATTTCGTCATTCAGAGACACTAGTATGGAAGATGGAAGATTTGAGTTCTATCTGTTGCAAGCAATCTAGCCTCCTGTGGTTCAGTTACATTTTATTCATAATGGCTAGGAAATTTTTTAGAGGGAGAGCAATGATTACATTCCCTGTAAAATTTTTGGTAGTTTTTAATCTTTTATCTCGAAGTCTCATAGTTTTTATATAAAACTTTCATAATGAATGAAGTACAGTACAAAACTCACTAGATTTTAAATAATGGTTGGAATAAATTAGGTCAAGTTGCTGAGCTGCCCAACATCTTTTATTATTTGTTGAGAAGATTTTTAATATTTATATTTGAAACACTGACATGCACTTAAAAAAAAACATTTTATTTTGTATTGAGGTATAACTGATTAACAATGTTGTGATAGTTTCAGGTGCACAGCAGAGCAACTCAGCCATACATATACTGCATGCATTCTCCTCCAAATGGTGTTTTAAAGTGGCATTCATTTTATTTCCTTAAAAGTATCATTTTCCTGTGCACTCTTTCCTTTATAGAAAGAACTTGAGGAATTGATTATGGAACTGAGATTTTCCAAGGCATGGCTCTGTGATTTAACCCTCTGGGAACTTACTAAACTTGAGAGAGAAAATACTGTTTGTTGAGTATCTGTTAGGTGTTTTATTTTTCCGAGCTTATTTAAATCCTATAACAACCAGTAAGTGGTGGATCCATGTTTGAACCTCAATTTTAATTAACTCCAAAATCAGGCCTCTGTTCATCATATAATAGGGCATGCTGTTAATGACTGTGTCTGTGATGCTAATTAGGTTCTATCTTAGATACTTGTGGCTCGCTAGAGAAGTAGGATGAAAGGATGCTGAAGATGGCCATGGGCTCAAGAGGAAGTGGGGCTCTGATCAGTTAGCTCTGCTGTTTTCTAGGAAGACAGACGAGAAGGAGTTGGGCACGTCCTATACACGTTGGCTGTCCCAGAACTGTGTCATGTTACTTCTCAGAGAAGATTCTGGATGCTTTGTCAGAAGAATATTAATTTCTCTTATAAAATGTATGTCTGGGAAAAGTCCAATGGGGATTCAGAGAAGTATCTTTTGATTCTCCTCCATTTCACTTATTCTGTCTCTGTTCAACATATGATCTCAATAAACGAACGGCTAGGATTGATGCATTTATTCCTATTTGTGGTGTGTGTTTATTTCAGGCAGAAAAAGCTGATGGATTTGTTAACCTGCCTGATTTCACTGTAGAGAAAGCATCTGAATGCAAGAAAAAGCAGTAAGTTGTCTATCATTTCCCACAAAATAATGGGGCCAGGATAACAGCCTTTTTATAAATTCCTCAGCTGATATGGTGGTTTAGAAGTTCATGATGAGGATATTCAAATGTTTAAAAATTTTGACTTTACGGTTTGGCAAACCAAACAGTAATAGAAGCTTTTAACCTCTTGTTTTCTGGAATTTCACTTTGTGAAGCAGATGGATTTTAAAACCCCATGGAGCCTTGGCAAGGCATGCTGCTAATGACCATGTCCATGATCCAATGACAAACAAGCCACCATCCAGGACTGGCAGGGTGATCAGATGTCAAGGATGTGTTTTTGTAAAGAGAATGGCTAAATAGGACTCACAAGAGCAGCAGATATGATATGAGACCAGTTTCTTTTTCTTAGTTCATGAAATTGTCAGTAGCATTCTGAAATTGAATTCTCTGAGTTGTCTTAGACTTGGGGATTGCACCCTGATATACTTAAAGTCTGCTGCTAAGTCGCTTCAGTCATGTCCAACTCTGTGCAGTCCCATAGACAGCAGCTCACCAGGCTCCCTTTTCCCTGGGATTCTCCAGGCAAGAACACTGGAGTGGGTTGCCATTTCCTTCTCTAGTGCATGAAAGTGAAAAGTGAAAGTGAAGTCGCTCAGTCGTGTCTGACTCTTAGCGACCCCATGGACTGCAGCCCACCAGGTTCCTCCGTCCATGGGATTTTCCAGGCAAGAGTACTGGAGTGGGGTGCCATTGCCTTCTCCGACTTAAAGTCTTAAGAGATTTGATAACCAACAGAAGCCAGAGTCCCCAGCCTAGGCCAACTCTCCAGACTCCCAGTCAAGTGCTCTTCCCATAACAAGGTCCATCTTCATTTTGTATGTGTGTCTTTTTCATCTTTTACTTATTCTTTGTTCTGCTTTTGACATCATTTCCTGTTTTTGTTAGAAAAGGGCAATTCCCTATTGACCTGTGTTTCTAGTAGCAGCAACTGATTATTAAAAAAAATAATAACCTGTCGTGAGCTTTAAGTTTGAGCTGTTGTGATGTAGCTGCATCAGAAAGTACCTAGTGATACATGAGGTTGCGTCGATTCTTGTGGTTTTGACCAGACTGGTCATGTACAAAACTCTGGTCCACACTGCAGGACTTCCTGTCTAAATGGTAAAGAGGAAATACATCGTCAATGTTTTTATACTTTTCTTTTAAGCTCAAAAATCTACCTTGTATTTTTTCTTTACCAATAGAGGATAGCTTGGTTAATGTTTTTGGTGTGTTGTCACAGTGTAGAAATTTTATAATTTAATTTAATTATTTTTCTATAAATGCAGTTATTGTATCTGAAATAAAAACTTTGCTTGTTGGAATTGATCTGGGTGCTTTGAAGCTGCACATCTACCACTTTATATTTTAGTTTATTGTCTCTATAATAAACAGCAATGGAAAATAAAAGAATATGTCCATATGTTTCAAGTAGAGACTATTGATTAGTCAAGACTAAGTCCTGGTCTGAATGTCCTGACGTGATGAATTCACGCTCTGCTCCCTACATGTAATAGAGATAGACGATAGATATTTAATGTAATTAAAAATTCTGCTTTTATAAATTAACAAAGAAATCAGATGAACTTACCATATATATATATTTGACTGTTTTACTGTTGACTGCCTTGTTGACTGTACTAATTTCTAACTTCTCACGTGTCTGTGCTTTTCCCCTTCAAGTGCTTTTAAGATCAGTCATCCACAGATCAAGACCTTTTATTTTGCTGCTGAGAATGTGCAGGAAATGAACCTGTAAGTAGAGAAAAATCACTCATATAATCTTTATAGATTATTTTGGTTAAGTGTCTGAATTTTAAGCGTATGTGCATATCAATTATTGTTTCATTTGTTTCTGCTGCTTTACAGCCTAAACTCCTTAGCGGTTATAAAGTCTTTCTGCTTTCTTTCCTGGTATTTGGAAGCATTTTGGAGCACTACACAGATCAAAATGGCTGTTTTAGGAAGAAATAGTAAGGTTCTTCTAAGGGAAGCACTCGGACACTAGACTGAGAAAGGAATAGACAGAACACATTGTTAGAATATGTGAAAGTGAGAATTAGCATCCCAGGGAGAAAAGCCTGAAAGCATTGTGTTCCAGGTCCCACAGCTTTCAGAATTCTACATGGAAACTCTCTGCAGGACTTCCTATGTGCTGTGTGCCTGTCATGGTGACAGAGTTTATCATCTCTACATGTTCTATCCTGAACATTTTGCAGCACATCTTTGTTCAGAGTACCTCTAATATAAAAATGTATATCACTAACTTCATTTCCTGTTTGCTCGGGTTAAGTAAGTGGAATATCCTGGTAGAGCATTGCCTACTTTGCAACATCCCCTGCTGGTTTAGATTACAATGTGATCCCAATGGGTCTTATTTGAATGAAACTATATATATTTGAGGTGCATGTGGCATTTAATCAAGTCCTGTTCTCAGAATTGTCAATGTTTCATTGCTTTCAGTTAATTAAGTAAAAATATGTGTATGGATTATCTATGATGTATTCCCTTGTAATGGATCCTGGGCATTAAAAATGAAGAATACAGATTTAATATCTCCATTCATAGAGCTTATTGTTTAACCTATTTATATTTTTGTATCTAATTATATCTATTAATTTAGACATAATGACTTTATCCATTTGCTCTGTATAATTTCATTTTTGCTTGTTGCTCAAGAAGTTTAAAGAAAAAAACTACTTTTCACTAAGCATGCATGAGCAACAGTACATACACACATGCACACACACACACACACACACACACACACACACATGCAGAGCACCTTACTCTGTATCCTCACAGAAGCCCTTTGTCACTAGAATCATTCTAATCTGTTTCCTACATTTACCTTCCCATTACAAACCTTCAAATGAGGGCAGAATGGCTTTTTAGCACAAAGTTAGGAAACCCTGTGTCAATCGAGTCTTCCAAACAAGTCTTTTATTTCCTTGGACAAAGGGAGAAATAGTTTCTATCCTCTTTTGATTTTAGCTTTTCCCTCTAGCTTTCTCAAGCACCTGAGAAAAACAGGAGCAATACACAAAAGGAGGATGAGACGGTTAGATAGCATCGCTGACTCAATGGACATGAGTTTGAGCAAACGCCGAGAGATAGTGCAGAACAGGGAAACCTGGCGTGCGATAGTCCGGGGTCACAAAAAGTCAGATATAACTTAGAAGACTGAACAACAGCACAAAAGGAGAAGATGAAAAAATTGACAGTCAAAGTTCTTTATTTCTCTTTTTATTTGCGTTGGTAACTCTAAATCCTATTGATTAGCAAAGTCTCAGTTCAATTCAGTTGCTCAGTCATGTCCAACTCTTTGCGAACCCATGGACTGCAGCACGGCAGGTCTCCCTGTCCATTACCAACTCCCGGAGTTTTCTGAAACTCATGTCCATTGAGTCGGTGATGCCATCCAACCGTCTCATCCTCCGTCATCCCCTTCTCTCACCTTCAATCTTTCCCAGCATCAGGGTCTTTTCAAATGAGTCAGTTCTTCGCATCAGGTGGCCAAAGTATTGGAGTTTCAGCTTTAGCATCAGTCCTTCCAATGAACGCTCAGGACTGATTTCGTTTAGGATGGACTGCATTCTTTCTGGAGTTATTTCTCCACTGATTTCCAGTAGCATATTGGGCACCTACCGACCTGAGGAGTTCATCTTTCAGTGTCCTAGCTTTTTGCCTTTTAATACTGTTCTTGGGGTTCTCAAGGCAAGAATACTGAAGTGATTTGCCATTTCCTTCTCCAGCAGACCACATTTTGTCAGAACTCTCCACCATGAGCCGTCCATCTTGGGTGACCCTACACAGCGTGGCTCATAGTTTCATTGACTTGGATAAGGCTGTGGTCTATGTGATCAGATTGGTTAGTTTTCTGTGACTGTGGTTTCAGTCTGTCTGCCCACTGATGGCGAAGGGTAAGAGGTTTATAGAAGCTTCCTGATGGGAGAGTAGCAAGGTCTAGATGTGTGGAAAACTTAATGTGTTGTCCAGAGAGTGTCAGTCTGGAGCCGAACCATACATCAGTGCCAAGTGGTCCTTTCTAAGGGGTTGTGTGTGTGTGTGTGTGTGTGTGTGTGTGTGTTAGTTGCTCAGTCTTGTCTGACTCTTTGTGACCCCATGGACTGTAACCTGCCAGGCTTCTCTGCCCATGGAATTCTCCAGTCAAGAGTACTGAAGTGGGTAGCCATTCCCTTCTCCAGTGAATCTTCCTGACTCAGGGATCAAACTCAGATCTCTGGCATTGCAGTTGGACTCCTCACCTTCTGGGCCATGAGGGAAGCCCTTTTTAAGCTTTCTCCCCAGCCCCGTAGGCTCCTGCTAGTACCTAGCTTCTCTCTCGAACTTCCTGTATCTCCAGCTTTCTTCTGGTCTGTATCCTTTCTGTTCATCCCAGAGCTGGTTCTTTCAAAGTAGTTCTGTTCACTCCAACAAGGGGAGAGTAAGACTGACTACCAGGAAAACAATGACTACAAAGTCTTTTGTTACCTAGAGAATTTCTCTAGCTACATGGTGAAACACGTTTTAAACCAGTAAAAGTGTGAGACCCTTACAAGATTATCTGAAACTCCTCTATTTCAGACAAATTTGCTCTCTCAGTCACACATCAGAGTTATTTAGCTCTTGCTGACCCACTGCTCCAGGTTTGCTTACATATCTGGTCCATTCATCTTCCCTTTGCAGTGATCTATCTAATGGTGAATACAGTTATATGAGCATTAGCTACACACTCTGCCTATTTGACTATTAAGTCTAAGCCTTTCACAGTTATCAAAGCCAAAGTCTTCGGGCCTTTCTATGCTGTGAAGATCTGTGTTACTTGAGATTATTTTAGCATTTATCTTTCCAGCTTACAAATAAGATTATAAATTGAAATTTGAGTGTGAGGCGTCCTGGCCTCATATTTTTGAATCTCTCAGTGACCTTTATACACAAAAATTGTCTATCTGGCCACTCATAAATAAATGGCTCATTTTGTCTATGCCTGAATGTATTATAATTTTTCACTTATAATATCATTATTAAGCTTTATTTGGAGAAGGCAATGGCACCCCACTCCAGTACTCTTGCCTGGAAGATCCCATGGACGGAGGAGCCTGGTAGACTGCAGTCCCTGGGTTTGCTATGAGTCAGACAAGACTAAGCGACTTCACTTTCACTTTTCACTTTCACGCATTGGAGAAGGAAATGGCATCCCACTCCAGTGTTCTTGCCTGGAGAATCCCAGGGACGGGGGAGCCTGGTGGGCTGCTGTCTATGGGGTCGCACAGAGTTGGACACGACTGAAGTGAATTAGCAGCAGCAGCAAGCTTTATTATTCTGAAGATGATTTTTTCTAGTAGCTAACAATGCAGAATCCCTTTGGGATTGCTATTAACCTCCTCCTTCTCTCATAAGACTAGGCAGAAGATGTTTAAAGATTTGTTCTTCAGTGGCCACTGAAGAACTTCCTTTCCTACTGATGAGGCGTGTTGGAGCCAAGGCATAATGCCTCTGGGTATCAGTGAAACGCAGAGGTGCTGGAGAACAAGGGAATGGTATTTGGAGAGACGGGCCTGTTTTAGAAGTTCCCCTCCTTGAGAAACTGCCTTTTTGGGTGGTGACGTTTCTCATGAAGGAAAAAGTAAATAAGAAACACTGTGTGTTCTGCAAAGACCCTCAATTTACAAGTGCAGGGGTGAGTAATTAGGGGAATGTGAAAGTTGGTTTCTAAACAAAGGCTGGTGGTAGCTGCCTTTCCCAGGCGGTGTTTGTGGGAAGAATGTTCTCATTTTGTACATCGATTTCTTAACACTTGTGCTTCTTCAACGCACACATTCACAGCAAGTTAACATACAACAAACTCCCAGGAAACATCTGTCGTCTTCTTTTATATAAATATAAGTCTTTTTGCGTCTATCTTTTAGCTACAAATAGAAAGTTTTCTACTGCCTAGATATTTTTTTAAAAAAGTTCTTAGCAAAGAAGGTACTCTGAGCCTGTGGGTTCTAGAAAGAAAACAAACAAGATTCTGAACAATCATGAGCTTTCCCAGCAAGTAACTGATAGTGTCAATTAAAGGGAGAAGAGTTTTGAGTGAGTCTTAAAAGGAATCTTTTCTTTATTGTCAGTATTCTTCTGTTCTGCTCATTTCTGGAAAGGAACTTAGGAATGTCTTTTCTTGATTCAGGCATTCTCAATTCATCATTTTTTTTTGCATTGATATGTTAAAAAAAAGAATTTTGTCTATTACACTTTGAGATGCTTTTTTTGGGGGGGGAGAGTCAAATGCAATTATAAAATTATGAAATCAGGAATAAACCAGGGATTAGTCAGCCATTAAATTCATTGTGCTTTGCCTGATCAGTAAGCATTTTAGTTGAGTAATGTGTAAAACACATTCTTGTAAAAAAATCTGTAATATAGAAGTATGTAAAATGAAAAACCTCCCATTGCCCCAACTTTACTTCCCAATTTAACTTCTCTCCCTAAAATTAAGCCACTTTTCACAATATGACTATATCTTCTCTGATGCTTTGCTCTGCAAATCTTCATGCACATAGTTTTAGAAGCACGTTGATGACATGAATACACTACTATGTATAAAGTAGGTAATTATCGAGAACCTATTATATAGTACAGGGAACTCTATTCAGTGATCTCTGGTGACCTAAATGGGAAGGAAATACAAAAAAGAGGGGATACGTGTCTGTATAGCTGATTCACTTTGCTATACAGCAGAAACCAACACAACATTGTGAAGCAATTACAATGAAAATTAATTCAAAAAGGAAGCACATTGAATCCAGATAAACACTTTGTTTTGTATTTGCTTTTTTTACTTAACAATATGTTAGGATTTTTCCAGGTCATGATAAGGCTCCCTCACCCAACTGCAGTCTTTTTATTAGTTTCTTTATCACATGGTACTGATGGAATTGGTACCATACTTCATCCATTTTTCTGTTAATGGACAATTCTATTGTATCAATTTTTTTTTGTCATTGCAAGCCTATCAAATTAATATTCTTCGACATTTCTTATATACATGAAAATGTGTTTTGAAGGATAGATATTTAGAATTAGAATTGTTTGTTGAAGGGGAATGAATATTTATATTTTAAATTCAGTTCAGTTCATTTCAGTCAGTCATGTCCGACTCTTTGCCACCCCGTGAATCACAGCATGCCAGGCCTCCCTGTCCACCAACTCCTGGAGTTCACTCAAACTCATGTCCCTCCAGCCATCTCATCCTCTGTCATCCCCTTCTCTTCCCAGTCCCTCTCAGCATCAGGGTCTTTTCCACTGAGTCAACTCTTCGCATGAGGTGGCCAGAGTATTGGAGTTTCAGCTTCAGTATCATTCCTTCCAATGAACAGCCAGGACTGATCTCCTTTAGAATGGATTGGTTGGCTCTCCTTGCAGTCCAAGGGACTCTCAAAAGTCTCCAGCACCACAGTTTAAAAGCATCAATTCTTTGGCGCTCAGCTTTCTTCATAGTCCAACTCTCACATCCATATATGACCACAGGAAAAACCATAGCCTTGACTAGACGGACTTTTTTTAGCAAACTAATGTCTCTGCTTTTCAATATGCTATCTAGGTTGGTCATAACTTTTCTTCCAAGGAGTAAGCGTCTTTTAATTTCATGGCTGCAATCACCATCTGCAGTGATTTTGGAGCCCCCCAAAATAAAGTCTGGCACTGTTTCTCCATCTATTTCCCATGAAATGATGGGACTAGATGCCATGATCTTAGTTTTCTGAATGTTGAGCTTTAAGCCAACTTCTTCACTCTCCTCTTTCACTTTCATCAAGAGACCCTTTAGTTCTTCTTCACTTTGTGCCATAAGGGTGGTGTCATCTGCATATCTGAGGTGATTGATATTTCTCCCAGCAGTCTTGATTCCAGCTTGTGCTTCTTCCAGCCCCGCGTTTCTTATGATGTACTCTGCATATAAGTTAAATAAGCAGGGTGACAATATACAACCTTGACATACTCCTTTTCTTATTTGGAACCAGTCTGTTGTTCCATGTCCAGTTCTGACTGTTGCTTCCTGACCTGCATATAGGTTTCTCAAGAAGCAGGTCAGGCAGTATCATCAAGTTAACTGCTTGATATTGACTGTACCAGTTTTTCAGGGTTAACTCAACAAAGGATGAGACTGTTTATCTTGAAATCTAGAAATTAGCAATATTTAAAAATTTTGCCAGTCTCATGTTGAACAATATTTGCTTATGCTTGAATATGCATTTTCTAAAATATTATTGAGGCTGAGAATTTTCCCTTACATTTATTAGCCATTTGTAGCTTTTTTGGTCATTTTTCATTTCTTTGTTTTGTTTATTTTGCGGTAGAGTCTTGATGAACATTTTTCAGTTCCTCTGGCATGATCTGGGCTTGGTTCTTGGTCTAGTTTTAAGTGGCCACTAGGGACACGTGTTTATCATGATACAAAAGGGGACTTCCTAAATGAGGCTGAAACTCATCTTGCTTCTTATAGGAAGTTCTATTTTATTTTTAAAATAAAATGTACTTTGTATTTCCTACTAAAAATTTTTCTAGACCATGGCAGATTGAAGGCTGGGTAAAGAGTCCTGATTTGTTGACAACTGCGGACTTGGGAATATGCAGTGTTTATGCTTTGGTGGGGGTATACCTGGATAGTTTATGATGCATTATTGGACTGGCAAAAATAAAACATTAAGTGAGTCAATAAGTTCATAGCATTATTATCATCATTTTGTTGATAGTTGACTTAGGCTACTTATGTTTCAAAAAATGTTATGGAATATTTTTAAAATAGAGAAAAGTAGAAAGAAATAGGAAATAAGT
>SJYC01075655.1:0-20028 GCA_006408675.1 Madoqua kirkii | reverse complement strand
TCCCCTACTCCTCCAGCCCTCAATCCCTCCCAGCATCAGTCTTTTCCAATGAGTCAACTCTTCTCATGAGGTGGCAAAGTACTGGAGTTTCAGCTTTAGCATCATTCCTTCCAAAGAAATCCCAGGTAAGACTATGAAAGTGAAAGTGTTAGTCACTCAGTTGTGCCTGACTGTTTGAGATCCCATGGACTGTAGCCTACTGGGCTCCTCTGTTCATAGAATTCTCCAGGCAAGAATACTGGAGTGGGTTGTCGCTTCCTTTTCCAGGGGATCTTCTGACTCAGGGATGGAACCCACATCTCTTATGTCTCCAGCCTTGGCAGGGGGATTCTTTACCACTAGCGCCACCTGGGAAGCCCCCTATAGCTTTATAGTACATGCCTTTTCCATACTACCGTGACACTCGTCCATCCATAGACCCCAGTAAGTATAAGTTCTCATAGGTTACAGCATCTCCTTTACCAACCAAAACTCTTCTGCCAGAATTTTCTATTTTGTGTGATAAGGTTTTTAATCTTTATTTGCATTTCGCCAGTTCCTGGGTTAAAGGTGTTAATAGCATTTAAATAATGAGCTCTACTGCTTTTATCTGCTGTCAGCAGAGAACTATGGTCACATCTCTAAAGTATTTGGCTAGCAGTCAAGACCAGAAATAAATATTTGTTGAAAGAATGTTTATTTAAAATTTGTATTAAATAGGATTAACCAAAGTTAAGCGAGATATAAATAAAATTAAATGTTGACTATGGTAAAATGTAGACCAATTTTTGAACTAGACGTACAATATAGCCTTTCTTAATATGCTTAGCTTTCCCTCGATGTAGACTGAATCCTCTTCTAAAGTCAGCATTGTTGGCTTAATGGAGAAGCCTATATTTTTGTTTAGTTTCTTTTTGTCTTTGTCTCTTTCTCTCTGTGTCTCTCCTTCTCTATCTCATATGAATTATTCTAGTTCCAAAATATTGTGATTTTAAGTTTTATAAATGGCAAACTATATCAGAGATTCATTTCACTTAAGACATTCAGTTGTGTCTAACTCTTTGCAACCCCGTGGACTGCAGCACGGCAGGCCTCTCTGTCCATCACCAACTCCTGGGGCTTACTCAAACTCATGTCCATGGAGTCGGTGATGCCATCCAACCATCTCATCCTCTGTCATCCCCTTCTCCTCCTCTGTCGTCCCCTTCTCCTCCTGCCTTCAATCTTTCCCAGCATCAGGGTCTTTTCAAATGAGTCAGCTCTTTGCATCAGGTGGCCAAAGTGTTGGAGTATACAAAGAGCTTTTTAAGGGATCTAGAACTCTACCTGGTGAACATAAAAGCAACCACATTGTCATCTTAGATGAAAGATCATGGCTCAGGTGCATTATATGATGGCATGTTGTTGTTCAGTCACTAAGTCGTGTCCAACTCTTTGCAACTCCAAGGACTGCAGCACGCCAGGCTTCCCTGTCCTTCACCATCTCCCAGAGTTTGCTCAGATTCATGTCCATTCAGTCAGTGATGCTATCTGACTGTCTCATCCTCTGCTGCCCCCTTCTCCTTTTGCCCTCAGTCTTTCCCAGCATCTGGGTCTTTTCCACTGAGCTGGCTCTTCTCATCAGGTGGCCAAAGTATTGGAGCTTCACCTTCAGCATCAGTCCTTCCAGTGAATATTCAGAGTTGATTTCAAGATTAACTGATTTGACCTCTTTGCTGTCCAAGCACTATTTAGGATAGTGGTTCTCAATAAATATTAAATGAATGAGTAAGCATATGCATGATAAAGTCACTTCAGTCATGTCCGACTCTTTGCAACCCTATAGACTGTAGCCCACCAGGCTTCTCTGTTCATGCAATTATCCAGGCAAAGATACTGGAGTGGACGGCCATGCCCACCTCCAGGAAATCTTTCCAACCCAGGGACCAAACTCTAGTATCTGACAACTCCTGCATTGGCAGGTGGGTTCTTTACCACTGAGCTATTTGGGAAGCCTGAATAAGCATTTAAGCAGGATCAAGTTACCAGACAACATTTTTTTAAAATTAAACTTGGAAAATGTTTGTAACAAATTTTTAATGATCTTTGAGCTTTTAAATCACTTTATAGCATATAAAATTAATGAGTTTGAAATATAATGAGGTCAGTTCCTTTTTTGCTGCTTTGTGGGTTTCAAGAAATCATGGCTGGTAATTTTCACAAAGGATCTTCCAAAGTGAAACCTACAGAGTCCCATCTACCTTAAGCCTGCCAAAAAGCTTTCCATTTTTAATTTCTCTGTAAATAAATGGATGTCCTTTCCATTATCCATCTTGTGGGGCCTTCTCAAGAAGAATAAACATGAATAGAAATCTCTTATTTCCTCAAAGACCCTGTAATATTCCTTATGCTCTTTGTGAAATGTGTTTCACCTATGAGAAGCATAGGTCCAAACTGGTCTGGTGCTGAAATCTTACTGTTTATAGAAATCAAAATGATTGGATATAGAATTAAAATTTTAATTCAAGATTTTATCGGTTTTGAAATAATTTTCTAGAATAGTATTTATTTTATACTCATGAATCCATGATTCCAAAATGGAAGTTCATTACCCCAAAATTAAAAACAACAACAACAAGAACTTGGGAAAGATTTGGGTGTTTGGGAGTTTGGTTTAATTTTGTTTTCTTTACTTGTCTAGGCTTAGATAGCTCAGTCATGGCTAGCCTATGCCAGATTCAGCCAAAACAATGTTTGCTCCTGCTCTGTACAAACGTTACCATAATTTTAAAAATTTCATCTGTTTAAATAAAAAGCTTAAGTGTTATTTTAACCAAGTGTCTAGCATGTCTGCTTTTCAGAAACGAGAAAACACAAACAAAATCTGCCTGGAATATATGTGAGCAGCAGCAACACATTCTGTTTCTAAGGAACATAAAATCTAACTGTTCAACATTTATCTATTTCTAATACATTCCTTCAGAAAAATAATGTTAGCCTTAGTGGTCTTCCAGGCAATGCTTAACTTAGAACTTTAAGGAATAACATTTGATTGACCTTTGGAATAAGATTCTAAACACTGCTCCCATTTCAGTGACCTGTCTTAGTGGTCTCACATCCATCCTTTCATCTATTTCTATTGAAACAAGCATTCGCTGGGCTCCTACTATAACATTAGGTAAGACAATGATCATATAAGCTCAGCATTAAGAAAACTAAGATCATGGCATCCCATCCCATCTCTTCATGGCAGATAGAAGGGGAAAAAGTGGAGGAGTGACAGAGTTTATTTTCTTGGGCTCCAAAACCACTGCAGAGGGTGCTTGCTCCTTGGAAGGAAACCCATGACAAATCTAGACAGCGCATTAAAAAGAGCAGACATTACTTTGCTGACCATTAAGGACTTTGATGTTTTGAGTTCCTCAGTCTTTGGGCATTTTGAGCAGAGAGTGATCAGTGTCCATTTTGAAAGGATCACTCAGGCTGCCATGTAGGAGTGACCTGTGACCTAGGGAGAAAGTCCAGAAGCAAAGAAATCTCAGGAAAAGTGTGTAGCCATCTAGTGTGAGAAGTGAGGACTGGGGTCAGGGTGTAGTTGAGAGATAGACTGGTTGGATTTTGAACATAGTTCGAAGACCAATTGGTGGATCAGATATGAGAGAAACTGAGAAGATATTATCATCCCAGATTTAGGCAGCTCATGGAAATTATTTTAGCCTCATAGTCCTTATATTTTAACACTTTTCAGAAGTACAGTTCCTTTATATCAAAAAGATGGGGGGAAATCAACTAAAACAAATCAAAGAAGCAATAAGTAGAAATAAACTCTGCACATTGTGGCTCATTGGCCAGTGGCAGAGGAAGAGGTCAGAGATTAAACACAAAAAGGGGTAAAAACAGTTCTAGAAATTCAAATTTAATCTTACTAGGATAGCTCTTGCACAATTGTTTACTAAATACATGATCTTTTGTTACGTATACTATACTATACATAACAATAGAAATGTTTGTAAGGGATGTTTGTATGGATGAAAAATTGGATGAAAAAAAGTGGATTTAAAATTATTTGTGCATCACTTTTGTGTTTTCAGGTACTTTGACTAACGTTGCTTAGATTTATATGCTGACTCACTCCTTTCTAATTACAGGCTCTGGTTGGTCATTTTAAACTCTTTTTTGCCATGTCATGCTTGTGCTTTAAAAACTGTTCAAAGAAAAGAATTTGAGAGCTAATCAGCTTTTTAACTAAGCTTCTTCAATGATTAAAAGTGTCTTATACAGAAAATGGGGAAAAACAGTACTGATTATTTTATTTAATAACGCACATAATATCCTCATGAAAACTAAGATTTTAAAAATGTCCTGTATTTTCTCATTAAAAATAGCATTTTAAAACCCAATTGTTCTCTAATAAGTGAAACAGCATGCAATTATTAATCAGTAATAAAGAAAATAATTTTGTTTGAGATGTGAAGACATTTGTGGGACTATTGGCATTGCAACCAGTAATGTTGGATCCTGGGATTGGATAAATCATCCATAGCACGTTACAGAGAATTTCAGGGCGCTCCTGAGTAAGAGACTGAACTTCTCTGGGCACTTCTCTTACACACAGCTGGCTGTCTAGACCCGTCTTTGCAGCGTTAGTTTATTTGTTGTTGTTTGGTCGCTAAGCCATGTCTGACTCTTTTGTGAGTGCATGGATTATAGCCTTCCAGGCTCTTTGTCCATGAGATTTCCCAGACAAGAATACTGGAGTGGTTGCCATTTCCTTCTCCAGGGATCTTCCCAACCCAGGGATCGAACCACATCTTTTGAGTCTCTTGCATTGACAGGTGAATTTTTTTTTTTTACTGCTGAGCCAGCTGGGCAGCCCTTTTAGTTTATTACCAACTACTAATTTATTAATGTCAGGCACAAATGCAAAAAAATGGAGATGCAAAAATGATTAAAAACAGCCTTCTCTCAAGTAACTCACCAAAAAAGAGGAACAAGTTGTTCAACACTTACAGTAATAGTTGACAAATAAAATTATATTCCACCTGGTATAGAAGTAAGCATGGGAGAACCAGGCAAAGATGCCTGCCTCTCCCTGAGGCAACTAGTGAAGGCTTCCAGGAGGAGCTAGCCTTTGGATGGATGCTTGAATAGTTCGTAGAAGGCAGTGAGCTAAAAGTTCTCTGTTTGACTTGTAGTTATGGGTAGCTAGAGAGTCATAGAAATAATGAACCGAGTTTAGCACTGCAGGGTTTGCAAAGCTCATTCCATATTGACTCTGTGGCAGCACTCCAGGTAACTTTAGATTTGTGTCAGTCTTTCTTTGAATGGAAATTCCCTCTGACCTGGTACATATCATCTTTTTCTCATTTGTTTGTCTTTCTTTCTAGCTCCTTTCTTATTCTCATTTGCCCCTCATCCTTCTTTTCTCTGTTCAAAAATCAACTTTATAAATGCTACATGGTGCTGGAAAAAATGGATTGGAAGCATTTGCTTGTGTTTGAGGAGTACCACAGCAGAGTACATTTCCTAGAAATTTCTGATGCTCATTGACTATGTCCTTCATTATTTTAAGCAGAGTTTTTAGGTTCAAAATGGCTTATGAAAAATGCTGCAGCAACAGCTTTTTGCACAGATAGCTTATTTTGCTATAATCAAATTGCAGTACTATCAGCGGGAGCAACAGGAAAAGCTTGTGCTTGGTCTCTTTTCAGAAAAGGAAACTGATCACACTGAAGTCAGTTTGACTAAAATAGCTCACAATAGGGGACCATGTCAGCACTGGGCCTGAATGTGTATTTTCGTTAATATTTATTCTGTAGATCATGTTGAAGAGTAAACAAGTCTTGGCGTTCATTTGGACAGTTTGGTAGGGGGGGGTAGTAACTCCTTCAGATCACTAGGGTTTCCTTTTGTTGTGGTAGTTGTTTTTTAGTGAATTGCAGATCTTGGATCTCCCAGCTAAGTGGTCTAGGTGGTTGAAGGCAGCCAGTTTGAAAGCTCATTGACATTCCTGAAAGGAAAGCTTTCATGTCATGCCAAACATGTTGTTATTAGGAAGACGTGTGTGATGAGTTAGTATCCTCAGCAGTTCAGTTCAGTCGCTCAGTCTGACTCTTTGTGACCCCATGGACTGTAGCACACCAGGCTTCTCAGTCCATCACCACTCCTAGACCTTGCTCAAACTCACGTCCATCGAGTCTGTGATGCCATCCAACCATCTCATCCTCTGTTATCTCCTTCTCCTTCTGCCATCAGTCTTTCCCAGCATCAGGGTCTTTTCCAGTGAGTCAGTTTTTCACATTATGTGGCCAAAGTATTGAAGCTTTAGCTTCAGCGTCACTTTTCAATGAATATTGAGGATTGATTTCCTTTAGAATTGACTGGTTGGATCTCCTTGAGGTCCAAGGAACTCTCAAGAGTCTTCTCCAACACTACACTTCAAAAGTATCAATTCGTCAGTGCTCAGCTTTCTTTATGGTCCAATTCTCACATCCATACATGACTACTGGAAAAACCACAGCTTTAACTAGACAGATATTTGATGGCAGAGTAATGTTTCTGTTTTTTTAATATGCTGTCTAGGTTGGTCATGGCTTTTCTTCCAAGGAGCAAGTGTCTGAATTTCATGGCTGCAGTCACCATCTGTAGTGATTCTGGAGCCCAAGAAAATAAAGTCTGTCACTGTTTCCATTGTTTCCCCATCTATTTGCCATGAAGTGATGGGACCAGATGCCATGATCTTAGTTTTCTGAATGTTGAGTTTTAAGCCAGTTTTTTCACTTAGTATATTAACTAGATGCTTTAGTGTCATGGCTCAATGGGTAAAGAATCTGCCTGTAATGCAGGAGACACAGGAGACACAGGTTCTGTCCCTATGTCAGGAAGATCTCCTGGAGGAGGAAATGGAAACCCATTCCACTATTCTTGCTTGGAAAATTCCACGGACAGAGGAGCCTGGTGGGCTATAGTACAAAGGGTTGCAAAGAGCTAGACATGACTGAGAGACTAAAAATGCATGCTGCTTATTTATTTATTGCTTATTTGACAACCCACTTCTAGCTTGTAGTTAGCTAGGCACTCATTGGATATTTACTGATTTTTCTATCAGAAAATAAAGCTTAGAATCTGCAAAATTCTTGGGAACATACTAATTTAGAGCAAAGTCAACTATCCTGAATTAGTTGCAATCATTGTGAGTTTTTTGGGAGAGGATCCTACTTTGCTTTCTTCCCCCTAACAGTCTCCTCCCTACCACTTCCTCCACTTCCTTGGAGTTCTGAATGCTTGAAATTGACAGCAGTATCTCATAGAATGATGTAATGAAACAGAATCAGAACACAGATTTCTCTGTATCCATTGGAGATATAGGGTAACCCCAGAGCACTGGTGTTTAGACTTTTGGATTTTTATTGAACAATAAAATTAAAAATGGAAAACCAGCATCTAGTTGCCAAATCTTTATTTTGCTATGCAGAACATTTAAAAAGCTCCAAAAGGACAAAAGGTAATAGCTACCATTACCATTTTCCAAAAGAAAGCATATGTTTTAATGCCAATATATAGTAAAGATAAAATGTCAGAATAAATGAAGTCCTTCCCAAGAGAGGACATTGGTGGTGTTGTATGAAATTTTACCAAGGTTGTCATTCACCCTTGAATTGTATGTCAGCAACTGCTTTCAGAAGATCCTACATCTTCATCCCATTTCTCATAGTTCTTGGTTTCCTTTAATGAATAAGGACCCTGCATATGTATTCTTGTCTTTTTTGGAGAAAGTTTATTGACATTTTAAAATTATTGAAGAGTGAATGAGTTAACATTAGTTCACCTAATTATGTAGTTATGAGCTGATACTGGTCGTGTGCTAAAGAATATATGAAAAATATTTAAGAGTATAAATATATGTGTTTTGTCTACATCAGTGGTCTTCCATTCACTTTGTATTATTATGCTTCCTGTTTGGCTCCAGCTTTTTATGTCTTTTAATCACCTTTCTTAAGAGTTTTTGCCCAGTCAGTGAAAATTCAGTGATAGATTGTAATCTACTTTTTGCTCAAAGTGTCCTTCAGTGTTCCAGAGAATTCTCCAACGAGGTCTTTTAAGTATCTGGAGAGCATTGAAGAACAGAGTAAATCATGATACAGAGATTTTTTTCGGATCCTAGAGGCATAAATTCAGTTATACAAATTGATTTGGGAAAACGGCATCATCATGCCCATCACACAGGTGTAAACACCATCTAATTTTCTTTCGACTCTTTTATTATTGGTCCCTTTTTGAAACACTGGCCTACCTTCATTGAAAATGAAAAGTGGAGAATGTTGACTTAATCATAATTTACTTCATGCTCTTTTGGTTTTCTTTGTGAAAAATAGCTGCACGGCAGGCATCTTCGTCTTCACCCAAATTGAGTGAAACATCGCGTTCTTTCTCTTCTATGGAAAACATAAAAAAGACTCCCAGTGGTTTGCCTTCCTCCATCTCGAGAGAAAGACAGTCCTGGACTGACGTGGTCGGCAGCTCGTCTGCTGTTGCGGTTGTGGGAAAGCCTGTGACATGTACTGTGCCTCTGCTCTCACCTGCCCCCTCAGAGGCAAGCGGCCGCGGGGCCCTGGAAAACGACGCCGATGCATCAGAAAGTGGATTTTTGAACTCTCTGTCGAGTGATGACACTTCTTCCTTGAGTAGCAACATCGACCATCTCACCATCCCAGATAAGCCTACTGGATCAAAGATGACAGACAGAGGTAAAAGCAAGAAATTATTACTTTTAAATGTAATTTTATTTATTTTACTTTTGGCCGTGCTGGGTCTTTGCTGCCGTGCGGGCTGCCTCCCCTAGCTGCAGTGAGCTGAGGCTGCTCTCCAGCTCTGGTGTGTGCGCTTGTCCGTATGGTGGCCTCTCTGGTTGCAGAGCACAGGCTCTAGGTCACGTGGGCTCAGCAGCTATGGCTCCCGGACTCTATAGAGTGCAGACTCAGTAGCTGTGGCACCTGGGCTGAGTTGCTCCGTGGCATGTGGGTCCTTCTGGAGTAAGGACTGAGCCTGTGTCTCCTGCATTGATGGGCAGATTCTTTGCCACTGAGCCACCAGGGAAGCCCTAAAAATTTATTTACTCTTTTCAGAGAATGAGTATTTGTATGTGGATATAGAATGCTAATGTGGATTATAGAGACAGTGTTGACAGTCATGAATGATTCGATAATTAAACAGTCAAGTGAGGCGAAGTCTGGAGGTTGCTTCTATAGAGGAGGTTGCACGTGGAAAACTCCGGCTTCAAGGCCATTCATTGTCCACTGTGTGCGTGCTTAGTCGTGCAGTCGTGTCTGATTCTTGCAACCCCGTAGACTGTAGCCCGCCAGGCTCCTCTGTCCATGGGATTCTCCAGGCAAGAATACTGGAGTGGGTTGCCATTTCCTCTTCCAGTCCGACTCTTTAGGACCCCATAGGCTGTAGCCTTCCAGGCTGCTCTATCCATGGAATTTTCTAGGCAAGAATACTGGAGTGGGTTGCCATTTCCTCTTCCAGTCCGACTCTTTAGGATCCCGTAGACTGTAGCCTTCCAGGCTGCTTTGTCCATGGAATTTTCTAGGCAAGGTACTGGAGTGGGTTGCCATTTCCTTCTCCAGCCCACTATAAGTGTCACTAACCAAATGCTTGCAACTATGAGACATGTGTTCACAAAATAATGATACCTTTTCACCAATCTGAGATAAAGTTTGAGTTTTCTTTGTTTTTTTTGTTTTAATTAATTATTTTTTGAAGGAGAATTGCTTTACAGATTTTTGTTATTTTCTGTCAAACCTCAACATGAATCAGCTGTAGGCTGTTTTTGTTTTGTTTGGTCCCACGTCCTCTGCTCTGGAGCTCATGGTGACTGGATCAACATTGTGTAGATGACATCACCTCCTTTGTTTGAAACATGCACAGAGCAACCACCCTCCCTGAGCTATCAGCACAGATGAGGGCTGGGTCCTAAGCTAGTTGGCTCCTGAGGTGCCTGCTCGTGTAGTTAACAGGAAGAGGCAATCTGCGTGTACTTCAGAGGGCATCACTAGAACTTTAAAACCAAAAGAGAGGACAGCTTAGGTGTTAAAAAAATAAAAAAATCATTTTAAGTCTTAGCAAAAAAAACGAGTTGCTGGAGTGTAGAAATGAAGAGAGTGAGCCTTCTTAATGTTGTCGTTGTTCAGTCTCCAAGTCGGGTCCGATTCTTTGCGACCCCTTGGACCACAGCACGCCAGGCTTCACTGTCCTCCATGGTCTCCCAGAGTTTCCTCAAGTTCATGTCCGTTGAGTTGATGATGCTGTCTGATACTTCTTAATACTCCATGGTAACTGGTCCTTATCTTTTATCCAGATTAACATTAAAAAAATGATTAGTTTTCAGTCATGACAGGTTGTTCCTGACGGTCTGTGCCTTATTCTTTCCACTGTTAGACAAGCTTACCTGATAAAAAAAATACTTACAAATGAGAAAATGATGAGTTGACTGGCTAAATTTCCAGGATCGCCAGCCACGGTGGTCTGATGGTGTAAATGACTGCTTTGCCCCCTCTCCCAGGTTCATCAGGGACAATTCTTTAAGTTCTCAAAGTTTTATATGTACCCTATTAATTTCATATTTTGTAAGAGACACACCAGTCCAGTATTCTTCCCTGGAGAATTCCACGGACAGAGGAGACTGGTGGGCTAGAGTCCATGGGGTTGCAAAGAGCTGGACATGACTGAAGCGACTTAACATAGCACAGCACATCAGAATGATTTAGGCCAAGGATTAGAACTCTACAGACCTTGGTGTGTGTGTGTGTGTGTGTGTGTGTGTGTGTGTGTGTGTGTGTGTACAGCATTTATTTGGATTCTTAGACTGGGAACTCATTCTCCAAGTCACCACAGTTGTCACCACGCCCTATGGCCTTATCTGAAGATGCTTCACACAGTTGAATTACCTGCTGCGCCCCTGATGACATTATATTTTCAGGAGAGCTTGAGAATAGGCTATCTTATTTTGTTAATTTATTCAGTGTCTGGCCATGCCTCTGAGGCATGTGGGATCTTATTTCCCTGACTTCTCTTGTGACTCAGACGTTAAAGAATCAGCATGCAATGCAGGAAACCAGCATTTGATCCCTGAGTTGGGAAGATCGCCTGGAGAAGGGAATGGCAACCCACTTCAGTATTCTTGCCTGGAGAGTTCCATGGATAGAGGAGCCTGGTGAGCTACAGTCCATGGGGTCGCAAAGAGTCAGACACGACTGAGTGACTAACACTTTCACTTTTAGGGATCAAACCCATACTCCCTCCATTGGAAGTTTGGAGTCTTAAACATTGGGAAGCCCCCATCTGATGGCATTTTTGTTGGATACCCTTAATTAATGCTAATGATCTACTTTCCATTAGTAAATAAAGTTATTGCCAAAATAACCTGCTTCTAGAGGTGAACGAGGTTGGGTAGGGGGAGAATGGAAATAGCACCGCTGATGAGTAAGAGGAGATGGGTTAATATTGGACTGTACAGGATAGAAGGCAGGAGACTCAGGCTGGCCTCAGCTTGGGGAGGTGCTGTCAGATGAAGGTACCGGGCTTAATTTGGAAGTTCGAAATTGATGTAAATTTTTAGGCCAATGGTTCATTAAAAAGGAAATAATTTTCAACGATAGAAACTTTTTAACATTGAGAATTGTTCAAAACTGAACAGGCTCCTTGGAAAGTAATGTGTTCCTCATCACTGAGGGTGTTTATTCTTTCTGAGACAACCATTTTCATTGGGTATTAATTGCATATTATGTGTTGATTACAATTTTTGGCCTTATGACAATATACTAAAGAGGGAATTTAATGGTCTTGAACTAGATTGCCTCTAATGTGATATTTAGAAGATCCTTCCAGATACAGGGTAGGTGGAACTAAAGAAAATAATGAAAATGACCATACTTACTCTTTCCTGTTACCAACTCTTTAATCACTGGACCATTGGTAGGACTAAAAAGTTTCATGCATGCACAAACAAGCTTGCACACATGCAGCATCTAGGATGAGGATGGCTTCAGAAGCAAATGAGAATGAAATTCCATTCTTGTTCATTCTCAAGAGGTAACTCTGCAGATTGAGTTTTCCTTTAGGATGAATGATTTGATAGTCACAGGAAGATGCCCACAGTTCTTGTCCGTGTCTAGTGTCATTCTGGGCATGCGTATGCTGCAGAGCCTGGCTGAGTACCAACAGGTCTTTTAATCTCCAAAGGAAGAAACCAGGTATTTTAACATTTTGAGTTAGGTGCAGAGTGACAAATGAAATCTGTGTGCTTCTTCAAACAGCTCCACACAAAGGTATTCCTTTGGGTAGAAAGGAAGAGAAAATAAAACTATTTTTCCCCTCATTGATTTGTTGGCATTTGCCATATGGTACAGAATGTTTGCTGATGCTTTTCTCCTGCTGCTGGGGATTTGGTCAAATTCCCAGCAGAGTTAAACCACAGAAAGTCATTGCTATGGAAACAGCAACCCAGTTTTTGCTTGCGTTTGTGATGACATGTTGAGTAATCAGGTTGCGTATTTGTGTGTGTGTGTGTGTGTTTTACATATGTGTTTGTGTGTTGGAAAAGAGGTAGCTTTTCATTTTTCTGACTTGAAAAAATTATTCTAAAATTATTATTTATCTGCAAATTAAAAAAGAAAAGTGCTAAAAGTCTTGTGTCTGAAATATGGTTCAGGATGCTTTTATTAACATGACAGGGATTGAAGTTTCAACAAGGTCTATGATAGGAGTTAGGATTTTAGATTAAGTCCCAGTCTCAAGATGTGTTTGCTGGAGAAAGAGGCTTTTATCCTAGAAAAGATTCTTAAAGGTTAATAACCCAGAAATAAGCAGACAGCATATGTTATAGCCTTCTTTTTATTTAGACAATGAGAGAAATATTTTACAGTTGGTATGCAATTAAAACTGTAGTCGCTAGAATTTTATACTGAAGTTAAACCGTTTTAGACATCTTCCTCCACAGAGTAAGCTAGTTAAACAATACATGGTGTTAATTGCATCCTGTTGCCTTTCCACGTTGGTGGATCCAGAGGTCTTCAGACTCTTCACTGAGTCTTTGCAAAAAGCAAAGCAGGGAAAGAGATGATGAGGTTAATGGAATGTTCCTGTCAGCTCAGTTTTACTCTGTCCTGTTTCTTTTCTTTTATGAAAGGTTATTTGGTCCATGACTCATGCCTGTGTGATGATGACTCACATTGTATTTTTCTACTTATATTATGTCCACAGTGTGAGACAGTTATACTTCCTCCATGAATGAAGGGGCCATACCCGAGATGCTGACAAGCTGAATAATCAGTCCTAAGTGTGGTGCTAAGTTGTGTCTGACTCTTTGTGGCCCCATGAACTGTAGCCCGCCAGGCTCCTCTGTTCGTGGGATTCTCCAGGCAAGAACACTGAGTGGATTGCCATGCTCTTCTCAGTCAGTAATAAGACTAATACCCAATTTATGCAAATAAATTGTTCAGTAGAAGTACAGCAAGATTGAATGTGGGAAGCATTTTGAATAGAATGCATTTTTAATAAAGATATACACACAACTAGAGGATGCATGACACCCCAGGAAAGTGACATAAAGGAGCCAGGTTTAGAATTTAGCAATTACCCCAGACCTGACCAAATACCAGCTTTATGACATGCTGATGTTTTCTGTCTGCTTAGAGTATGAGCAGATGGAGAAATTCTTTGTCTGCATTAACTATTTCACCTAATCCAAGGTGCTCTTATGATTGGAAGAATACGTTTTAAAAACAAATGGAATCTTTTTGTTTTAAAAATGTAAAAAGCTACTTATTAGAATCTTGGGTAATGAGCTCAGCCTCAGGTTATTTCTGATAATCACTGCCACACAGACAATGATAATAAAACAAAAGAACAGCAAACGCTAAGGGTCTCCCAATGGACTAAGTTTATTCTTATCAGTGAAAGCAATGATACAGTATAGGGGTATTGAGTTATCTTGCTTAATAGAAACATCAAATATCCATGATAAAATGTTAATAGATATCTGACTGGTAGAGAAGGTAAGTCAAATATAGGAAAATATGGGACAATTAGTCTCAGAGTTCCAGAAACACAAGACTATACTTGGTTTATACTCGAATGCCGTCCCTGACTTTCTCTCAGTCTGTTTGATTTTTCTCTTATAGAATTTCCTATACCTGCCACCATGTTTTGAGACTCTGACTTTGCATTCTCCATTTCTATGCCTTTATACCTTTGTTGTCTTTGGGATCCAGCCTACCCTGATAGCTCCTGATGTGAACTGGTTCATTATCCCTAGGTGCCCGGTTCAAATGCCCAAGCAGAGAATCTGATTCTTCACCCTGTGTCTTAAGTTGCTGACCAGTTTATGAATTTCCTCTCCTAGGACTGAGTGCCCTGTGAGAACAGAATTTAAGGTATAAAACCTGGGCATGTCAGAAGCAGAGGCTTTGGGTGGAGACTTTTCCCTTGGAAGACAGAGTAGAGGGGCCAGGGATCTGAGCCTTGGCCTTGCCAGCTACTGTCTTGATGACTATGCATTATCTGACTTGAAATCCTCTTCCTTGAACTTCATTCAAAGACAGGGTATCAAATATTTTTATAGCATAAAGCATAGTGTTTAAGGCAATGAGTTTTGGGTCAGAACTTAGATTTGTTTCTTTGTGAATTTGTCAAAGTTTTTAATGTGTGTCTTGACATTCTCTCCTTTATATTAGGATTACTAATACTTCCTTGTAGAGTTGTTACAAAGGTATTAAGGTAATGTTGGTATAGTAGTTAACACAGTGCCTGTTACACAGTTAAAAGTTCAGTACATGAACGCTGTTTCCACCAGCATCAACAGCAGCAGAGAGGAATAGTTAATCTGTCTCTAAAATTATGCTATGCTAATATTCTTGGTTAGTAGTATCCTTATGAGTAAGATAAGTTGTCCAGATTTATCTTAGTTGCATAAATTAAATTTGTGTGTCATTATGATTCTAAATTTGACTGTCATTATGTAGAGTTGTCAGAATCATTAATTAGAGGAAGCCTATGAAATGCTTTTAATCTCTGCATCAGATGCTATTGTTGTTTAGTCATTAAGTCGTGTCCACCTCTTTGAAGCCCCGTGGACTATATAGCCTTCCAGGCTCCTCTGTCCATGGGATTCTCCAGGCAAGAATACTGGAGTGGGTTGCCATTTCCTTCTCCAGGGGATCTTCCTGACCCAGGGATTGAACCCACATCTACATTTGGAGCAGGATTCTTTACCACTGAGCCACCAGGGAAGCTCGTCAGGTGCTAAAGTGAATTACATTTTAGAGTCTTAAAGTCTGAATGTCCAAATAACTGTGTAGTTGTATCTTCTCTTGGTAACAAGTAACTTCCATAGTCTCTCTTTTCTCAAGTACTTAGAACACTGCATATGAAACAGGAAATACTGATTTCTATGTAAACTTTTTTAAGTGTTTCATATTTAGGAATGACTATCTTCCTTGGGAGAGCATTTAGATTTTTCCAACCTCAAAAAGTTTTCCTTTCAAATTCTGATTTGAAATATGGCATGTGAATTTCCCTCTTGTCTCCTTAAGTCAGCTTTTATGTTCTGAACAGAAAATAAAAAGTCCACAGTCTAGAAAGCACAAGGAAGCACCAAAAATAAGACAGTGGGGGAGGCCAAGTTGACAGTACAGCATTTAAAGAGATAATTTTCATACAGTGTTCCCGACAACCGAATTCCAGGCTTACTGGAGCGTGTGTGTCCCGTCAGAACCACACGATAGGCTGAGTACGTGGGAGGCAGCAGGAGATGAGTGCACGCATTTGGCATCATCTTGGAAAGGAAGGAACTAGTAATCATTAGTTAGAAGTGTTGTTTGTCTTTTGCTCATGTCAACAAAGATCTTGTTAAAAAAAAAATACCATCCCTTTCTTGAGTCTAAATCATTAGATTATTAACCTAAGTTTGGAGAATGTTTTATGTCTGACCCCTTCAGACATTCTGAGCGAGTCTAACAGAAGTAAAAGGTCGCTAACATTGACCTCAAATTCCTACCAGTTCAGTGTGTGAGATACTGATGCTTTAGAGCAAGGATTCTGGGATCTTCCTTTGAGCAAGCCAGATTATTTTTTTAATTAAGCTATGGCGCAGAGAAAGAGATGCTGCTTTCTGGATGAGTCCCAGCTTTCTGGTTGTAATTTCAGCCCCTTTCTCTTCCAATGAACTGAGACAGGTTCTGTGTGACTAGCTGCTGGGAAGCAACCCAGCCTTGATACTCAAAGGATGTCCAGGGACCAGCCATTCTGACATCACTGAGAAGCTTGTTAAAAATTTAAATCTCAGTGCCTGCTGTCCTGGACTGAAGCAGAAGCTTCGTTTTAACAAGATCCCTAGGTGACTGCTTATTAAAGTTGGAGGAAACTCACCGAGAATTGCACAGGCCTGCACAGCGTGGAACTGAACTCTTGTTCCTAATTTTGCATCAATTTACATTTTGGAAAGATTGCATGCTGTTTTTCAAGAATCTCTACATTTTTTCTCATCTGTAGTATAAAAATAGTTTTCATCTTCCTCGGCAAGGAACTTGTGAGGCTTGATGAGATAGACTACAGTGTGCCTTATGAGAAGAAGGAAATTAAAGTCCTGTTATTTTATGTAACACTAAAATATGCACTTGAGAGGAAGGAGAGCAATTGCATGGGAAACACTTGATTGTCAGACAAAATGCATTTTATTTTGCCACAGAAGACAAAGGAGGTGAAGATAATGAACTTGGTTTCTGTTTACAGTGGGAGAGAGACCAAATGCCTTTCCTGCCAATCATTTTTTGTTATTTTGCTCTTTTATAATCTGGTAAAATAAGGGAATAATCTAGTGTTTTCTAATATGAAATTGCTGCTGCTGCTGCTGCTAAGTCGCTTCAGTCGTGTCCAACTCTGTGCGACCCCATGGACTGCAGCCTACCAGGCTCCTCTATCCATGAGATTTTCCAGGCAACAGTACTGGAGTGGGGTGCCATTGCCTTCTCCAGTATGAAATTAGAATTTAGAAAAGTATTTGCATTAAAAAAAAGATGAAAGATTTTTTAAAAAAATGCCACTTTATTGAAAACCTTTGAAAGCTGTGGAGGTAGCCGTGTAAGGTGAGCCAACCAGTGCTAGTCTGCATGTAGTGATTAGTAAGGACTTTCATTTCTGCTTTGAGGTCAGGTGCAAGCTGTCTTTGATATGCTTGTACCGTTTGGGTCCTTTTTTGTCCTATGCTCATTATCCATGAGATTTTCCAGGAACAGTACTGGAGTGGGGTGCCATTGCCTTCTCCAGTATGAAATTAGAATTTAGAAAAGTATTTGCATTAAAAAAAAGATGAAAGATTTTTTAAAAAAATGCCACTTTATTGAAAACCTTTGAAAGCTGTGGAGGTAGCCGTGTAAGGTGAGCCAACCAGTGCTAGTCTGCATGTAGTGATTAGTAAGGACTTTCATTTCTGCTTTGAGGTCAGGTGCAAGCTGTCTTTGATATGCTTGTACCGTTTGGGTCCTTTTTTGTCCTATGCTCATACTTATCATCTGCTTCCATTTTTATTGCATTTTCTGTTTATGGTCCTGTGAAGACTTAGGCTCCAGCCGTTAGCAACAGTAAAATAGTGTAAAATCCCCATCTAGGTCATGGACAAGGTTGGGTCACAGGTCTTACCCCTGAATATCTAGTAATATGTTGTGTATTCCACAGATTATTATGCAAAAAAAGCAAGCAGGGTGTTTTCTTGGCTCTTAACATCATCATTTATTCTTTTCTCAGCTTTACCTTTGTGAGTGATTCTGGAATCAGGTAATTAGAGGTCAGACATACAGTCTTCAGGTCTCAGGTTTCTTTTGAGGAGGGGCGAGGAGATGAGAGAGAGAATGTAATGGTAATTTGAATTCATTTTTCTCCATTTTTCCAGCAACTTAAAACTTTCTTTGAATATACGCACTCCTTACTACTATCTCCAATTTCTAAATGAATCCCAATGAAAAAGTGTTTGTTTTTTGAACATTGTTTGGTCATATTTTACGTAAATTGTATTAACTTTTTGTAATGGCAAAAGGTCCACTTTACCTGTGTATTCATTTGAAAGATACACTGTTTCTAGGAGCAGCAAATCACACACACGCACATACACATCCTCATGGGTAGTGCCCTGAAGTTTAATTTAGAGAAGGAAATGTCGGGGGAGAGGGAGATAATCTGTGATTTTTTTTAACTTGAAGGTAATATATATTCATAAAAATATATTAAATAATATAAGATTATCCAAAAAAGCCATCTCTTTTTCATTTAAGGAATGCATTTGATGCCATGCTATTCCAAGCTCCTAAAACTTATTTTCATCCTTACTGATTTACTGTCTGTCAAATTAGATATAAGATCTTATAATCATTTGGCTCTGACATAATTGCAAATTAACGTGCTAGTCAAAAATAATTATATTTTCTATCACAGTCTTTAGTAGCACAACTGAGCATCTTGGTGCACACAGAGAAAGTAATCATTCTGTTTATTTTTATCATATACTTATTTTGCTGATTTCTTAAAGTTTGTTAAATATATATTACTTTAAAAATACTGTGGTATTAGAAGCTATGTGAAAGTGTTAGTCACTCAGTCTTGTCTGACTCTTCGCAATTCCATGGACTGTTAGTGCACCAGGCTCCCCTATCCATGGAATTCTCCAGGCAAGAATACTGGAATGGGTAGCCATTCTCTTCTTCAGGGCATCTTCCCAATCCAGGGATGATTGAACCTGGGTCTCCTTCATTGCAGGCAAATTCTTTACTGTCTGAGCCACCAGGGAAGCCATATATCCAGACTTTATTTGAAGTAGAGTCCTGCCTGCCTATCTATAAAAAAAAGATGTGTAAAATTATTGTGATCTTGTGAGACTGAAAACTTGTGGAGTCCTCAATGTTAACATTACCCTCTAAGAGTCAGATGTCTTTTAATTTCAATTTCTTAACACTTTGCAATGTCTCCAGCTTAACTCCAGGACTGTTACCAAGCTTAGAATTTTTCCTATGCAAATGCCATCAGACACCATGATAATCTTATTAAAGCCTAATTTTTAATAGCTTTTCAGTTTAGTTCAGTTAAGTTGCTCAGTCATGTCTGACTTTTTGTGACCCCAAGAATCATAGTATGCCAGGCCTCCCTGTCCATCACCAACTCCCGGAATTCACTCAGACTCACGTCTATCGACTCAGTGATACCATCCAGCCATCTGATCCTCTATCCGTCCCCTTCTCCTCCTGCCCCTAGTCCCTCCCAGCATCAGAGTCTTTTCCAATGAGTCAACTCTTCGCTTGAGGGGGCCAAAGTACTGGAGTGTCAGCTTTAGCATCATTCCTTCCAAAGAAATCCCAAGGCTGATCTCCTTCAATGGCCTGGTTGGATCTCCTTGCAGTCCAAGGGACTCTCAAGAGTCTTCTCCAACACCACAGTTCAAAAGCATCAATTCTTCAGCGCTCAGCTTTCTTCACAGTCCAACTCTCACATCCATACATGACCACAGGAAAAACCATAGCCTTGACTAGATGGACCTTTGTTGGCAAAGTAATCTCTCTGCTTTTCAATATGCTGTCTAGGTTGGACATAACTTTTCGTCCAAGGAGTAAGCATCTTTTAATTTTATGGCTGCAGTCACCATCTGCAGTGATTTTGGAGCCCCCCAAAATAAAGTCTGACACTGTTTCCACTGTTCCCCATCTATTTTCCATGAATTGATGGGACCGGATGCCATGATGTTTTCTGAATGTTGAGCTTTAAGCCAACTTTTTCACTTTCCTCTTTCACTTTCGTCAAGAGGCTCTTTAGTTCCTCTTCACTTTCTGCCATAAGGGTGGTGTCATCTGCATATCTGAGGTGATTGATATTTCTCCCGGCAATCTTGATTCCAGCTTGTATTTCTTCCAGTCCAGCGTTTCTCAGGATGTACTCTGCATAGAAGTTAAATAAACAGGGTGACAATATACAGCCTTGACGTACTCCTTTTCCTATTTGGAACCAGTCTGTTGTTCCATGTCCAGTTCT
>SJYC01075651.1:0-22323 GCA_006408675.1 Madoqua kirkii | reverse complement strand
TGATGCTTTTGAACTGTGGTGTTGGAGAAGACTCTTGAGAGTCCCATGGACTGTAAGGAGATCCAACCAGTCCAATCTAAAGGAGATCAGCCCTGGGTGTTCTTTGGAAGGAATGATGCTAAAGCTGAAACTCCAGTACTTTGGCCACCTCATGAGAAGAGTTGACTCACTGGAAAAGACCCTGATGCTGGGAGGGATTGGGGGCAGGAGGAGAAGGGGACGACAGAGGATGAGATGGCTGGATGGCATCATGGACTTGATGGACGTGAGTTTGAGTGAACTCTGGGAGTTGGTGATGGACAGGGAGGCCTGGCGTGCTTCGATTCATGGGGTCACAAATAGTTGGGCACGACTGAGCTACTGAACTGAACTGAACTGATCCATATCATCAGTTGGTCAGTAAACAGGCATTTAGCCTCTTTCATGTACTTGGAAAAGAAAGAATCATGATAATAAAAGTTTACATAGCACCAAATGCTGTTCCAGGTGCTTTGGATAAACTGAGTCATCTAATATTGCCCTTTGGTGGCTCAGATAGTAAAGCATCTGCCTGCAATGCTGGAGGCCTGGGTTCAACCCTTGGGTCAGGAAGATCCCCTGGAGAGGGAAATGGCAACCCACTCCTGTACTCTTGCCTGGAAAATTCCATGGATGGAGGAGCCTGGTAGGCTACAGTCCATGGGGTTGCAAAGAGTTGGACATGACTGAGTGACTTCACTCTAATATTCACAACCACCCATGAGGTGACTATTACTGTCTTCCCATCTTTCAGATGGGAAAACTGAGGAGCAGGATGATTAAGTACATTGCCTGAAATCCCCCACTTAACACCAGTCTGTAACTCCTTCTGATGGTCAGTGACAGCTCCTGTGCTTATCACAGCTGTGCCCTTTGATAGCTTGTTGGGGTGATGATGAATGGGAGGGCTAGAATTCTCCTTTCACCCCTGTGCATGGGGATGAGAGAGAAGATGAAGGCTTGCTAAAGATGCATCTGAATGGAAACAGTAGATAGAAGCTTGCTTTCCAATATCAATGCTGGAGAGACTGATGTAGGAAGGGACAGCAGCCCAGGCCCTGCTCCCAACATTGGTCTTCACACATGAAGTACTTGTACAGTTCACACCGAGTGTCTCTCAGTGTCATTCACCTCTTGAGCCTGATTTCTTTTTTTCCCCCCTTGTATCCATTTAAGCCTTTAATTATGATCTTTTTCAAGGATTGGAATAAAAATTCTATACCAAAATATATAAAGAAATCTTATAAGCCAACAATAACACTAAACCTAATTTTTTCTAAAAGAAAAAGCTAAGCAAAATGTTTAAACAGACGCTTTACAAAAAAAGAAAAATAGGCAAAAGGCCTCTGAAAATATGCTCAAATCATTACTAATCAGGGAAGTGCAAATTAAAACTGAACCTACTGAGGTGGCTAAAATTCAAAAGACAGACAATACTGAGTGTCAGTAAGTTTGGAGAGTCACTGGAAGTCTCAGTCCTTACTTGTAAAGGGGGAGATGATACTACATCTTTAGAAAGTAATCTAGAAGTTTCTTTAAAAGATAAATATAGACTTAACCATCATTGTTGTTCAGCGTCTAAGTAATGTCCAGGACTCTTTGTGACCCATGGACTGCAGCATGCCAGCCTCCCTGTCCCTCACCATCTGCTAGAGTTTGCCCAATTCATGTCCATTGATTTGGTGATGCCATCCAACCATCTCATTCTCTGTTGCCCCCTTCTCCTTTTGCTCTTAATCTTTCCCAGAATCAAGGTCTTTTCCAATGAGTCAGTTCTTCCCATCAGGTGGCCAAAGTATTGGAGCTTCAGCTTCAGCTTCAGTCCTTCCAATGAATATTAGGATTGATTTCCCTTAGGACTGACTGATTTAATCTTCTTGCAGTCCAAGGGACTCTCAAGAGTCTTCTCTGGCACCACCGTTTGAAAGCATCAATTCCTCAGATTTCAGCCGTTTTTATGGTCTAATTCTCACATCCGTACATGATTACTGGAAAAACCATAGATTTGACTATACAAACCTTTGTCAGCAAAGTGATGTCTCTCTTTTTAATGCACTGTCTAAGTTTGTCATAGTTTTCCTTCCAAGGAGCAAGTGTCTGAGTCTTTGGTAGTGAGGGGGAAAAATACAGAAAATTGTTTATAGAAAAGAAATTCTGTTGGACTCACAGAGTGGAAATTTTCACCTGCTTCCACCCCAAGGATGTCCTTGGGGCAAGTGTTTCTGTCAGCTCTGTTTCACAGCTCGGAGATGTTGCTGCCTTGAGCGTTCATTTGGTGGGAATCTCAGAGGCCGAAATCCCCAGGATGGAGCAGCAAGCTGGACCATCTCTGAAAACGGTTCTGAAGGATCTTCCCTTGAGGTGAGGGTCTTGCTCATTCTGTGTCTTACCAGAGCTCTTGACTCCAAACTGTGAACCACTGACTTTGCACATACATCTTTCTCCTCCGCCTCCTACTCATTGATCTTGGACTGTGGTACTCTCCTCTCTTTGTTTTTGAGGGAAGTCGGTATGAAGGAAGAGGCAGCATAATTTAACTGAAAAAGCAGTTTTGTTGTCAAACAGACCTGCATGGCTCCACACTCACCAGCTGTGTGACCCCTGGCCCAGTTGCTCTCTGAACCTCAGTCTTGGGAAATGGAACCCGTTATACTTGTTCTTCAGGGCTGTTTCCGTTGGGAGGATAAATGGAAATTACATGTACAACAAAATGATGAGTCATGTGCCTGGTACACAGTAGGTACTCCATGGATAGCGTATCCGTCTAGAGGGGATTCCTTGTAACAGCAAAAGTAGATATTTGTAGACTATTTACAATATTTATGCATATTCACTATTCATGGCAAGCCACTTCAGTATCCTTACCTTGAGAACCCCATGAAGGGTATGAAAAGATGAAGAGATGACACTGAAAGATGAACTCCCCAGCTCAGTAGGTGCCCAGCATGCTACCAGAGAAGAGTGGAGAAACAGCCCCAGGAAGGAAAAAGAGGCTGAGCCAAAGTGAAAACAACACTCAGTTCTGGATGGTGAAAGTACAGTCTGATGCTGTAAGGAAAATATTGCGTAGTAACCTGAAAGGGATGGGAATACCAGACCACCTGACCTGCCTCTTGAGAAACCTACAGCTAAAACTGGACATGGAACAACAGACTGGTTCCAAATAGGAAAAGGAATACATTTGGCTGTATATTGTCATCCTGCTTATTTAACTTCTGTGCAGAGTACACAATGAGAAATGCCGGGCTGGAAGAAGCACAAGCTGGAATCAAGATTGCCAGGAGAAATATCAATAACCTCAGATATGCAGATGACACCACCCTTATGGCAGAAAGTGAAGAAGAACTAAAGGACCTCTTGATGAAAGTGAAAGACGAGAGTGAAAAGTTGGCTTAAAGCTCAACATTCAAAAACGAGGATCATGGCATCTGGTCCCATCACTTCATGGGAAATAGATGGGAAAACAGTGGAAACAGTGGCTGACTTTATTTTTCTGGGCTCCAAAGTCATTGCAGATGGTGATTGCAGCCATGAAATTAAAAGATGCTTACTCATTGGAAGGAAAATTATGACCAACCTAGATAGCATATTGAAAAGCAGAGACATTACTTTGTCAACAAAAGTTCGTCTAGTCAAGGCTATGATCTTTCCAGTGGCCATGTATGGATTTGAGAGTTGGAGTATAAAGAAAGCTGAGCACCAAAGAATTGATGCTTTTGAACTGTGGTGTTGGAGAATATGCTTCAGAGTCCCTTGGACTCCAAGGAGATCCAACCAGTCCACCCTAAAGGAGATCAGTCCTGGGTGTTCATTGGAAGGACTGATATTGAAGCAGAAACTTGAATACTTTGGCCACCTGATGCAAAGAGCTGACTCATTACAAAAGACCCTGATGCTGGGAAAGATGGAGGGCAGGAGGAGAAGGGGATGACAGAGGATGAGATGGTTGGATGGCATCACCGACTCAATGACATGGGTTTGGGTGGAATGCAGGAGTTGGTGATGGGCAGAGAAGCCTGGTGTGCTGTGGTTCATAGGGCCGCAAAGAGTTGGACATGACTGAGTGACTGAACTGAACTGAACCTGGGATGTTAAGTCCGTGAAAAAGGTAAATTGGAAGTGGTCAAACAGGAGATGGCAAGAGTGAACATCAACATTTTAGGAATCAGTGAACTGAGATGGACAGGAATGGATACATTTAATTAAGGTGACCATTATATCTACTACTGTGGGTAAGAATCCCTTAGAAGAAATGGAGCAGCCTCAGAGTCAACAGGAGTCTGAAATGCAATACTTGGGTGCAGTTTCAAAAATGACAGAATGATCTCTGTTCATTTTCAAGGCAAACCAGTATCATAGTAATCCAAGTTTATGCCCCAACCACTAATGCTGAAGAAACAGAAGTTGAACGATTCTATGAAGACCTACAAGACCTTCTAGAACTAAAACGAAAAAAAGATGTCCCTTTCATTAAAGATATCCTTCATCCGGCCTGGCATTTCGCACGATGTACTCTGCATTTAAGTTAAATAAGAACGGTGACAATCTACAGCCTCGAGGTACTCCTTTCTCTATTTGGAACTCCTCTGTTGTTCCATGTCCAGTTTTAACTTTGCTTCTTGACCCGCATACAGATTTCTCAGGAGGTAAATAAAGTGGTCTGGTATTTCCACATATTAATAGTTTTCCACAGTTTGTTTAATCAACACAGTCAAAGAACTTGGTATAGTCAATAAAGCAGAAGTAAATGTTTTCCTGGAATTTTCTTGCTTTTTCTGTGATCCAACCAATGCTGGCAATTTAATCTCTGATTCCTCTGCCTTTTCTAAATACAGCTTGAGCATCTGGAAGTTCTCAATTCGTGCTGAAGCCTAGATTGGAGAATTTTGAGCATTACTTTGCTAGCGTGTGAGATGAGTGCAGTTGTGTGGTAGTTTGAACATTCTTTGGCATTGCCTTTCTTAGGGATTGGAATGAAAATTGATCTTTTCCAGTCGCACTGCTGAGTTTTCCAGATTTGTTGAAACATTGAGTGCAGCGCTTTCCACAGCATCATCTTTTAGGATGTGAGACAGCTCAACTGGAATTCCATCACCTCCACTAGCTTTGTATAGTCATGTTTCCTAAGGCCCACTTGACTTCGCATTCCAGGATGTCTGGCTCTAGTCCAGTGATCACATTATCATGGTTATCTGGGTCGTGAAGATCTTTTTTGTAAAGTTCTTCTGTGTATTCTTACCACCTCTTCTTAATATCTTCTGCTTCTGTTAGGTCCATACCACTTCTGGTACTTTATTGTGCCCATCTTTGCTTGAAATGTTCCCTTGGTATCTCTAACTTTCTTGACAAGATCTCTAATCTTCCCCTTCTATTGTTTTTCTCTGTTTCTTTACATTAATCACTTAGGAAAGCTGCCTATCTCTCCTTGCTATTATTTGGAACTCTGCATTCAGATGAATATATCTTTCCTTTTCTCCTGTGCATTTTGCTTCAGAAATCCTCCGACCGGACCACTGGCAAAATTAGAAATCATATCTCCAGCACCACTCTGTCATTAGAGGCTTGTAACTTATCGCTTCTTCAGCCATGGACATTGTGCTGGACTGAACATTTCAGTTCAGTTCAGTCGCTCAGTTGTGTCCAACTCTTCACGACCCCATGGACCACCGCACGCCAGGCCTCCTTGTCCATTACCAAGTCCCGGAGCTTACCCAAACTCATGTCCATTGAGTTGGTGATGTCATCCAACCATCTCATCCTCTGTCATCCCCTCCTATTCATGCCTTCAATCGTTCCCAGCATCAGGGTCTTTTCAAATGAGTCAGCTCTTCCCACCAGGTGGCCAAAGTATTGGAGTTTCAGCTTCAACATCAGTCCTTCCAATGAACACTCAGGACCGATCTCCTTTAGGATAGACTGGTTGGCTTTCTTTGTAGTCCAAGAGACTCTCAACAGTCTTCTCCAACACCACAGTTCAAAAGCATCATTAGTTCTTCTGCATTCAGCTTTCTTTATAGAAAGTTCTCACAGCCATACATGACTACTAGAAAAACCATAGCCTTGATTAGATGGAACTTTGTTGACAAAGTGATGTCTCTGCTTTTTAATATGCTGTCTAGGTTGGTCATAACTTTCCTTCCAAGGAGTAAGTGTTTTTTAATTTTATGGCTGCAGTCACAATCTGCAGTGATTTTGGAGGCCCCCAAAATAAAGTCCGACACTGTTTCCCCATCTATTTGTCATAAAGTGATGGCACCAGATGCCATGATCTTAGTTTTCTGAATACTGAGCTTTAAGCCAACTTTTTCACTCTCTTCTTTCACTTTCATCCAGAAGCTCTTTAGTTCTTCTTCACTTTCTGCCATAAGGATGGTGTCATCTGTATATCTGAGGTTATTGATATTTCTCCTGGCAATCTTGATTCCAGCTTGTGCTTCATCCAGCCCAGGTTTCTCATGATGTACTCTGCATAGAAGGTAAATAAGCAGGGTGAAAATATACAGCCGTGACATATTCCTTTCCTGATTTGGAACCAGTCTGTTGTTCCATGTCCAGTTCTAATTGTTGCTTCCTGACCTGCACACAGATTTCTCAGGAGACAGGTCAGGTGGTCTGGTATTCTCATCTCTTTAAGAATTTTCCATAGTTTGTTGTGATCCACACAGCCAAATGCTTTGGTATAGTCAATGAAGCAGAAATAGATGTTTTTCTGGAACCTTCTCTCCCTGCAGCCCAGACCGTGACACAGTCACCTGGTAAGGCCACCTGATCCTTCCTAGGTGGTGCTGGTTGTGTGCTTTTTGTTTGTTTGTTTTTTCAAACTTCAGTACCACCTAGAAAAGAACAGACATTGATTGTCAGAGAAGAAGACAGGGGTAGAGCACATGAGAAAAGGAGGTGAAACTTTAACCCAATAACATACTGTGATCTGTAGCTACTAAACTGGAGGAAAACACTGCCTCCGCCCACCCCCAAACAGGAATGATAGTACAATATTCACGTTTTCCTCTTTGGAAAGTGATCAGTTGTGGATTTCATGGCATTCGGACGTGGGGAGGCCGTTATCAGCAGACTCATTTAGGCAGAAGCCTGTGTGGCGTGGCCTGGCCAGTAGCCTCGGGCACACCCCAAGAGCAGCCTAATGATGCGGATTAAACTGTGGATCTGACTATAGGCAATGATCTCCCCGAAGCTTGGTGTCTGGTCTAATGGTACTCCGATGGGACCTCAGAACATCCTTGGAGTTGCAGGATGGTGAGCAGGACTCCAGGCTTCTGGGGAGTTCCTTGTACACTGTGATCATTCAGTCCTCTCCTAGCTCCATGAGTTTTCTGCCTTTGACCTTCCTCTGCTTTCCATCTGGAAAACTCTCTTACTCACATCTCATGCCTCTTTTGAGCTTGTAATTAATCTATTATGTATCTGTCCTTCCACTGGATAAAGGGCCAGCACTACTTTTTTTTTTTCTGAGAAGGGCCAGATAGTAAATATTTTAGGCTTTTTGGTGTGTCTAGTCTCTGCCATAGCTACTCAGCTGTGCCAGCGTCACACGTGAGCAGCCCTAGAGAGTGCATCAATGAACGGATGTGGCTGTACTCTAGTAAAACTTCATTTATGGACACAGAAGTAGGAATTTCAGACAATTTTCACGTGTCACAAACGGTCTTCTTTTGACTTGTTTTAATGAGTTAAAAATGGAAAAGTCCTCCTTAGCTTGTGGGGCTTGCAAAAAACAAGCTGTGGAACAGATTCGGCTTGTAGACTATAGCTTGCTGTATTCGCTTTCTAGTGCTGTGTGACAGATGACCACAAACTGAGCAGCTGAAAGCAACACACATTGATTATTTCATAGCTTCTGCGGATCAGGAGTTCAGGTACAGCCTGGCTGGGTCCTCAGAGTCTTAAAAGGCTGCAGTCAAGGGGTCAGCCCGGCTGTGCTGTCATCTGGGGCTTGACTAGGCAAGAATGTACTTCCGAGCTCATTTACGCTGTTGGCAGAATTCACTTCTCGTGGCTGTGTGACTGAAGGTTTTGACTTTCAGCTCCCAGTTAGCTGCAGTTCCTTGCGATGTAAACTTCCTCAGCATGGCCCCGTACTTCATCAAGCCAGCAAAAAAGGGGGTTTATAGGCTGTAACTCAATCATTGGGAGGGATGTACCACCATCTTTGCCATATTGTATGGATTAGAAGCAAGAGAGCCTGCCTGCATTCAAGGGCAAGAGATTATACAAGGTTACGAACACCAGGAGGTGGGGGTCCTGGGGTCTGGCTCTTACACCGACTCCTTGCACTGGTTGGTGAGTTCTGGAGATGGGAGTGTGGAAGTAACCTGAGTCATTTGGTCTTTTCAGCCTTTAGCCCAGTGTCTGGCACAGAATGGGAGCTCGGGAAAAGCTGATTGAAAGAATGCCTCAGTGTTGGCTCACACGCACTCACAAGAGTAGAAAAAGGTTCTTGGAATTCTCCAGCAAAATTGTCACAATACTGTAATCCTTCCTGGTTCAAGGCCACTGATAACACTAAGAACACTATGCTGGGGAAGATTGAAGGTGAAAGGAGGACAGGGAGGCAGAAGGTGAATGGTTGGATGGCATCACCAACTCAATGGATACGGTTTTGAGCAAACTCCAGGAGACAGTGAAGGGCAGGGAAGCCTGGTGTGCTGCAGTCCCTGGGGCTGCAAAGATTTGGACATGACTTAGCAATGAACAACAGCAAAAGCATGTGGTAAATAGGATTTAAAGCAGAAACTAAATTTGGCCCACATTCTTAGATTTGGATTAAAAGCTTGACTGAGTGCAGCACATATCAAGAGAACTCTCCACGTGGGGAATAATGTGTCACTCCAACCACACTACAGTCAATCAGCCTAAAATAACATTGAAACAGGGGAACCAATTTTAAAGCTCCAAGCAGGCTGCTGGTATGGCAGAAGATATTCAGAGCAGTTTTCGAAGACATGCCAACTGCAGCTTTTCTGGTGTTTATTTCCCTGAATAAGTGTGGCTAAAAACAAAGTGAATTTTTGTTTAAATGAAGGCTCCAAACTTCTAAGCAATAATAGCGAGTAAATAAAAGAGAGCTAGAAAGTGAAGTCAAAAGGCCGCAAAATAATGACATTGAAGTACATGTCTATGAAGTGAACACGACTCTGAGAAAAAGCTTCCAAACTACCAGGCTTTCCCCAAAGCCTCAGTTACTGAGAATTTTTAAATTGAAACACATGGAGCCACAGTCTTAACACCTGTTTTGTCTACCAACTTTTATCAAACACCTACATCTAATGCCATTGATTGCAATTTCTGTTGCGTTATCTAATTACCTATCTGTATGACTTCAGTTTTATGGTTTACCTTATTATTTCCTTTCCCATTCAGAGAAGAATCTGGGGTGAGGGTTCCTTTATGTGCGGTTTGTTTTGCATCCTGGAGAGAACAGATGGCTTCTGGAAACACACATCTGGTTGTGGACTATCAAAGGTCTCTATGTGAGCTTGCCAATGGATAGCAAGACTTGGCTTTCTTTTCTTTTGGGGAAATATCCTTTTTTACTGAGATTATGGAAAATCTTCTGTTAATAAACAAATCACAAAAGTCAGAGCTGACTTTTAGATTCAAAGAGCCCAATAGCTTTTTAAAAATTAACTAAATTATTTTACTTTTTATTGGAGTACAGTTGCTTTACCCTATTGCGTTAGTTTCTGCTGTACTGTAAAGTGAATCGGCCATACGCATCCATATAGCACCTCTTTTTAAAATTTCCTTCCCATGTAGTTCACTGCTGCTGCTGCTGCTGCTAAGTCGCTTCAGTCATGTTCGACTCTGTGAGACCCCATAGACAGAAGCCCACCAGGCTCCCCCGTCCCTGGGATTCTCCAGGCAAGAACACTGGAGTGGCTTGCTATTTCCTTCTCCAATGCATGACAGTGAAAAGTGAAAGTGAAGTCACTCAGTCGTGTTCGACTCTTAGCAACCCCATGGACTGCAGCCCAGCAGGCTCCTCCATCCATGGGGTTCTTCAGGCAAGAGTACTGGAGTGGGGTGCCATTGCTTCACTACAGAGCATTAAATAGAATTCCCTGGGCTATACAGTAGGTTCTCATTAGTTATCTATTTTACACATAGATAACTGTATTAGTTTCTATTTTAGCTTAGTTATCTATGCACATATTTTATAAATGAAAATGAAAGTCACTCAATCATGTCTAACTCTTTGCAGTCCCAAGGACTGTATACTCCATGGGATTCTCCAGGCCAGAATATTCGAGTAGGTAGCCATTCCCTTCTCCAGGGAATCTTCCCAACCCAGGGACCAAACCTAGGTCTTCTGCATCGCAGGCAGATTCTTTACCAACTGAGCCACCAGGGAAATTCAAGAATACTGGAGTGGGTAGCCTATCCCTCCTCCAGCAGATCTTCTCGGTCCAGAAATAGAACTGGGGTCTCCTGCATTGCAAGCAGATTCTTTACCAGATGAGCTACCAATTTAAACATAGCATCTATTTTATACAAAGAGTCGGACACTGTTGAGTAACTGAACTGAACTGATGTATACACATCCAATTCCAATCTCCCAGTCCCTCCCACCCTCCCCTCCGCCTTGGTATCTGTGTGTTTGTTCTCTGTGTCTGTGTCTCTGCTTCTTTATCAGCTTTGACATACATGAATTGCTTTCGGTCACCATCTTGCCAACTCCACCTGTAGTATCACCTTCCCAAATCAAGGTGGTAGACTGCATGGTGTCCAGGAGGGAGGGTCGGATATTTGGGTTATAGTTTGGGTTCTGGTTTTGAATCCTCATTTTCTCCAGGCCTGTTATCTTATCCATTCTTTGAGATGACTGAACTAAGTCATCTTTACATCATCTTCAAACTCAAACTCTGTAATTCAAGGATTACTATGCGAATTTACCAAAAAAAAAAAATTGATGAGCTCAGATCATGTTTACATTTTTTTATTTTGAAAAGTTTAATTTATTTTTGTCTTAATAAATGCATGTTTAATTAAATTATGTTTTTATTAATGAAACACAAGAAAAATATTTTTGTGTCATATATCTCTAACTCTCCCTCTACTAACCAAACACCCCAAAATAAGTCTGTTTTAATTTTATTTTTGATAAAATGATGTGGCTTGGGAATCTCGTTATTATGTAATAGAAGAGCAGATTGTTCCATAGTAGACACTGGGGGTACAAACTTGGACTCTTACCAGTTAAATCCCGCCTCCATCCTGTTGCCATGGACATAGATGGTACATGAAAGATGTCTCTCGTCTCTTGCCCATTTAAAGTTTTTCAGTGCTTTTCCTCCCCCCGCCCCCTCCCCTATGGTGTGGACCATTTTAAAAGTCTTTATTGAATTTGTTACAATATTACTTGTTTTATGTTTTGGTTTTTTGGTCCCAAGGCACATGCGATCTTAGCTCCCCAACCAGGGATTGAACCCACACCCCCTGTAGTGGAAGGCAAAGTCTTAACTACCGGACTACTAGGAAGTCCCATCACTTCAGTGTTGTCCTTGATCTAATCTATTTACTCAGCAGATATTCTTTGAGTGCTTACTATAGACCAGACACTGGACTTGACATTGGGCTACAGAGTGAATGAAGGAGACAGACAAGGTGCCTTCCTCATCAGGATTGCTCTTCTAGTGGGAGGATTCAGGTTACAAACAGGTAGACCACAGATAAACAAGATCTTTTCAGACTTCCACAAATGTTGAAATAAATAGAGTGATATGTGAGATACTTAGTCTTGGTCCTGATTGACGCATATGATCAGGGCATCCACTCTGAAGAGGTGCCATTTGAACTGATCCTTGAATGATGAAGCCTTGGGCTTCCCTGATAGCTCAGGTGGTAAGGGATCTGCCTGTGATGCAGGAGACTCTGGTTCAATTTCTGAATCAGGAAGACTTGCTGGAGGACGGATAGGCTACTCACTGCAATATTTTTGGGCTTTTCTGAGGGTTCAGCTGGTAAAGAATCCGCCTGCAGTGCAGGAGACCTGGATTTGATCCCTGGGTTGGGAAGATCCCCTGATGAAGGGAAAGCCTACCCACTCCAGTATTCTGGCCTAGAGAATTTCACAGACTATAGTCCATGGTGTTGCAGGGTCAGGCACAACTGAGTGACTTTCACTTTCACTTTGAATGATGAGAAGGAGGAGAAGATACAGTGGGACGATTAGATGTAAAGGACCTGAGGTGAAAAATACCGACACACATTGAAAGGAAAAAAAAAAAAAAAACCAAACAGAGAAAGCAATAGATGCCTGTTTCTGAAGCCTGATGAGCAAGGAAGAGAGTAATAAGAAAAATGTCACACAGGAGCCAGATCATATTAGGGCTTATAGACGAAGACTGTTGTTGTTTTGCAGTTGCTAAGTTGTGTCAGACACTTTGAGACCCCACGCACTGCAGCATGTCAGCCTTCCCTGTCCTCCACTATCTCCCAGAGTTTGCTCAATTTCATGTCCATTGAGTTGGCCATGCTATTTAACCACGATGCTGATGCTGGGGAAAATTGAAGGCAAAAGGAAAAAAGGGCAGCCCAGGATGAGATGGTAGATAGCATAGACTAAGATGTTTTTACTTAAATGCAATCAGAAGCCATTATAAAGTCTTCAATGGGTGAATGGCATGACCTGATCTATATTCTCAAAGGATTATTCTGGCAACTCTGAATATAATGGCTGCATGTAGATGCTGGTTGGAGTGGATAAAAGAGAGGAGGTCAGGAAGAGTGGCAGAGGGAGAAAAAATAGGAGCCAGAGGAAGAAGAGTAAGAAAGCTTGCTGCTTTGGGTTTTGGATAATGAAGATGGGGAGGCAGAAGATGGAGAGGGGACGTTTGAGATAGTTTGTAAATAGAGATGGTAGATGGTAGGACTTCTCAAAGCTGAGTGAGGGCAGTGAGGGAAAGGGAGGAACAAGGATAATTTCAAGTGCCTGGCTTGAGGAATGGTAGACAGCAGTGTCATTTACTGAGATGGGAAAACCTCAGGGGAAAAAGGGTTAGGAGATATGGTGGAATCAAAGAATTCTGGTGGATGTGATGTGTTTGAGATATCTTTAGCTGATTCTAGTGAAGGTGTGAAGGAGGCAGTTGGATTTGCAAGGAAAGGAGGCAAATTTGGCACTTGAGAGAATGTAAGTGGTATTTTTATTCAGAGCCCAGGTGATAGTTATCTAAGAAGAAAGAGAAGATGAGCAGGAGCAGGGGGCCTTGGACAGAGACATGAGAGTCACCAACATCTGTAGCACATCATGGAAGCCACGTGCAACCAGCTGAAGCAGATAAGGAAAAGGGGAAATTTATTAGGAGGATCTTGGGGGCGTTTCAGGTGACCAGAGGCAAGAACTGGAAAGATTTCATGGACTCTAGATAGCCTTCTCTTTCTTTCTTCTTCTTCTTCTTCTTCTTTTTTTTTTTTTCTGGTTCCTTTTTTATCAGGCCCATGTGCTCATTCATCACATCCTGAGAACAGCTCTTGACACTCTTCCCTGTGTGCGGCCACCACGTAGCTTTTACATTTTCATCTCTATTCAAGAGAACAGCCTGGTCTTATTGGGAGAGTCTCATTAAGTACTGAATTTACCACAGAGAATGTGATTGGCCCAGCTTGGGTCACATGGGCACCATAATCCAATAAACTGCCCCCAGGAAGGTCATGTGACAGAAGTGTGGCTGCGGGGAGCTTACTCGTGTGGGTTAATATGGCTTCTCAGAGAAAGGGCGTTCCTGTTGGCTGGGCATTTACTGCAATTGTCACCCAGGCCTTGCTTATCTCCATTTTGCACACTTGTCACGTGCTGATAGCTTCCTCCATAGCTGGGGTTGATTCATGCCACCATGATTTCCTTTACATGGTTGCTTCTGACAGAAACACCAGGCCCATCACTCTTTGCCTTTGTGTCTCCAGCCACTCAGGCTGCCATAGCAAGATACCATAGACCAGATAGTTCAAACCACAGACATAGTTCTTAGGCTGAAAAGTTCAAGATCAGGGTGTCAGTGTGGTTGATTTCTGGTGAAGTCTCCCTCATTTGTCTTCTCATTGTGTCCTCACATTGTGGGGAGAGAAGACAGAGAGCAAATTATTTGGTGTCTCTTCTTGTAAGGGCGCTAATCTCATTGTGAAGGCCCCACCCTTATAGCCTCATCTCATCCTAATCACCCTCCAAGGATGATTAGGGCCCCCCACCTCCAAATACCATCACAATGAGGGTTGGGACTTCAACATATGAATTTTTGGGTTTAGATAGCGTCACTAACTGGAGAAGGCAATGGCACCCCACTCCAGTACTCTTGCCTGGGAAATCCCATGGATGGAGGAGCCTGGTGGGCTGCAGTCCATGGGGTCGCTAAGAGTCGGACACGACTGAACGACTTCACTTTGACTTTTCACTTTCATGCATTGGAGAAGGAAATGGCAACCCACTCCAGTGTTCTTGCCTGGAGAATCCCAGGGACGGGAGAGTCTGATGGGCCTCTGTCTTTGGGGTCGTACAGAGTCGGACATGACTGAAGTGACTTAGCAGCAGCGTCACTAACTCAATGGACATGAATCTGAGCAGTCTGGAAGATAGTGGAGGACAGGGGAGTCTGGTGTGCTGCAGTCCGTGGGGTCGCAAAGAGTCACACATGACTTAGATGCTGAACAGCAGCCATAAGGACAAGATACAATTCAGCCCATAGCACCGCCTAACCCTTTCCCAGGCTTCCCTGCTGGCTCGGGTGTTAAAGAATCTGCCTGCAATACGGGAGACCTGAGTTTGATACCTGGGTCAGGATCCCAAGTATCCAAGATCCCTGGGTCCAAGATCCCCTGGAGGAGCAAATGCAACCCACTTCAGTATCCTGTCTGGAGAATCCATGGACAGAGGAGCCTGGCGGGCTACAGTCCACGGGGTCTCAAAGAGTCGGACATGACTGAGCATCTAACACTTTCACTTTCACGTCAATCCTTGTCTGTCCTTCAGGTCTCAGATCCCCTGCTGCTTCCTCCAGAAAGGCTTTTGTTAGATTCTCCAGGGAGTTAAGGACCTGGCTACAGCCCTTCAGATTCAAAGCACTTAGGGCACACAGAGATCAAAGCACTTACATATCAAGTTCAAATACCTTGTTTCCATCCTCCCCTCACCACTGCATGGAAGGGGCTGTGTTGGATTAATCGCTGTATCCCCAGATTCTAGCACACAGTAGGCTTTCAAAATGCTATTAGAGCTCAAGAACAGCTATCAGCTGCTAGATGAGGACGCCAGTGAATAAGTCATGACACGGTCTGATCAGCACCATGGTGGGAGCAGCTTCAAGGTGCAGAGAGGAGAGATGATTCATTCTAGTACCCGGGGTGGGGGTGATGTCTCAGGAGCTGCGATCCTGAGCTGGCATCTGGAGGGTGCTTAGGAACTGGTGCATCCGACTCCGGTGTGTGTGAGCCTGGGAGATGGGACCGCCCCGCCAGAACTTTTTTTGGTATTAGGAACGTTTAGAGGGATCTGTGACAGTCTCTGCTCTGGGGAAGTGAATTTTAATTAGGTAGAGAGAGTGAACTGAATCAGAAAGCAGGGCTGCGGAATGAGTGCAGAATGATTTGCTACTTGCTGATAAGAAAGCCAGGGAGTCAGGCCATGCTGGCTTGCCACAGAGAAACAAATGTATGTGCAGCCTCCTCCCCGTGCCTGCGTGAGAAGGCCTAGGCAGGCCTGACCAGGGAAGGGCCTGGACCAGCCAGAGGAGGGTTAAAAAGGGTAGACTCTATAGACCGGAAGTGCTCATTGGCATACTTTTTGACCGTTGGGAGCCATTCAGTAGCAGTACTTTATTCATAAAATACTGTTGGTGATAACATCTCCATCAACCGTTACTGTAACAGGGCTTGTTATTTGCACCATGTCAAGCACACCACAGGGTACATGCCCAGAAATGGGATTTCTGAGTCATATGGCAGTTCTATTTTTAGTTTTTTTCAGAAACCTCCACACTGTGAGTTCAGGAACTCTCCATAGCAGCTGCACCAATTCCAACAATTACACTCCCATCAACAGTGCAAGAAGGCCCCCTTTTGTCCATACGCTCTCTAGCCTTTATTGACTCAGCAGTCCCACTTCTGGGCATATACCCTGAGAAAACCATATTTCAAAAAGATGTCTGCACCCCAATATTCGTTGCAGCACTGTTTACAATAACCAGGGCATGGAAGCAACCTAAGTGTCCACTGACAGATGAACAGATAGAGAAGAGATGTGATATGCGTACAAAGGGGCATTACTCAGCCATAAAAAGGAACAAAACTGTGCCATGTACAGCAATGTGAATGACCCGAGAGCCGGTCATGCAGAGTGAAGTAAGTCAGAAAATCAATTATCATATTTTAACGCATATATATGTGGACTCTAGAAAAGTGGTACAGGTGTATGTACTTGCAGGGAAGGAATAGAGATGAAGATGTGGAGAGTGGACGTGTGGACATGGGGGTGCAGGGAGGGAGGTGGGATGGACTGACAGACTGGAACTGATGTGTGTGCCTGCTCCCTGGTAAACAGATAGCTGGCGGGAGCCTGCTCTCCAGCACAGCGAGCTCGGCTCAGTGCCCCGGGCCGCCGAGACGCACGGGATGGCGGGGGTAGGAGGGAGGACCGGGAGGGCGGGAATCCATGCGCACGCGCGGCTGGCTCACTTTGCTCTGCAGCACTGTAAGGCAGCCACAGCCCAGTTTAAAGAGGCAAAAAGCGCACCGCACACTGTCTCACTCAGTCCTCAGAACAATGTCAAGGCAGGTGGGGGTTGCTGGGCGTCTAGAGAAAATTCTCATTTTTCATCTGGGGTAATTGAAACGCGTGGGATGGGGGCGCAGGAGGGAGGGCCGGGAGGGCGGGGATCCATGCGCGCGCGGCCGGCTCACTTCGCTCTGCGGCGCTGTGAAGCAGCCACAGCCCAGTTTAAAGAGGGAAAAAGCGCACCGCACGCTGTCACTCAGTCCTCAGAACAATGTCAAGGCAGGTGGGGGTTGCTGGGCGTCTAGAGAAAATTCTCATTTTTCATCTGGGGTAACAGGGGCTCGGCTGAGGCCAAGGGAATTCCCTCCCCCGACATTCCTGTTCACCCCTCAGCCTCCTGCTTCAACATGACTCCTCCGTGGAGGGGTCTCCACTGTTAGCCTCACAAGTGAGTCTCCAGCCTGGGCTTCCTCAGGGCAGCCCGCTCTTAAGCTTCGTGTTGGTCTGCTTTTGCTAGGTAATAGATGGCTACGAACTTGCTGAAACCAGCACAGGCTTATTACCTCATACTTTCATGAGTCAGAACCAGGTTGCCCCAAAGAGCCTGGTACTTAGCAGGTGCCAGGAAGCATCCTTGAGCTTCCCTGGTGGCTCAGACGGTAAAGCATCTGCCTACAAAGCTGGAGAGGGCTTGAACCCTGAGTTGGGAAGACCCCTGGAGGAGGACATGGCTACCCACTCCAGAATTCTTGCCTGGAGAATCCCGTGGACAGAGGAGCCTGGCAGGCTATGGTCCACGGGGTCACAAAGAGTCAGACACGACTGAGCACAGACCGGCACGAAGCATGTCTTGGCTGAAAGAATGCCCAGTTCAGGATCTCACTTTGACTTATCAGGTCAGTCTGTCAGCATCTCTGATCTTTCTAGTGCAGTTACTCCCTCCCATTAGCACACACACAAAAAATAATAATAAAAAAATAAAAGAAAAGAAAGAGAGAAGAGAGAAAATTTTGTGTAGACGGAACCGTCTTTGTATGTTATCTGATGAAGGGCACTGGAGACTGCTCTTCTCCAGCCTGTCAAATTAAAATGTGAATTGTTTGGCAGAATGTTGCTTCCTGGAGCATGGAGAACTGACTTTGACGTCCACTAATTGATGTAATGAATTTTCTTCAACTCTATTTTCTATTTGTCATCATTATAATAGAAAGAACTCAAACATTCTCTTCTAGTATTTGAAAAAATAAATTGAGGGAAAATTCTATTATTCTCACGCTTGCATGATCTTTTAGCCTTGGAAGACATGAAAGCCAGTCAGGATTTAATAAAGAAAACACCGATCATGGTAGAGTGGAAAATGTCAGATGGCGTAGATTTGAACTCTAGTTCCCACTGTAGCTCTGTGACCTTAGGGAAATTTCTTAACTTCTCTGGACTTCAGTGTTCTCGCCTTGTAATGCTCCCCACAAGGCAGAGTTGTGGTCATTTTAAAGAGGTTATGTGTTTGAAGCTGCTGATGTTTTCCACTGCTGCTGCTGTGAAGTCGCTTCAGTCGTGTCCGACTCTGTGTGACCCCATAGACGGCAGCCCACCAGGCTCCCCCGTCCCTGGGATTCTCCAGGCAAGAGCACTGGAGTGGGTTGCCATTTCCTTCTCCAATGCATGACAGTGAAAAGTGAAAGGGAAGTCACTCAGTCATGTCCGATTCTTAGTGACCCCATGGACTGCAGCCTACATTTCTAGGTTTTCACAAATGGTAGTTGCTTGCTTTTCTCACCATTGACTACAGAAGAATAAAATGACTTTAAAATAATGAGAAAATGAAATGTGTAGAAAAGGGAGGAATTATTGCTACCACTTTCCAGTCCTTGGTTAAGGAGAAATATGCCGTAGAACTCTGGTTTAGAGTGGGCAGGAAGAGACAAGCTGAGAAACACCCTCGGAACCCTGGGGCTGGTGAGGAGCTGTCACTGGCAGGCTGCTGAGACCAAAGCCGTCTTCAGCTTACTGAATTCTTGTTCTGTTACTCACTGGAGCATCCTGGAAGCAAGAGGGATGAAGCCATCAGAACACTGGATTAAGAGGATGCTGCATTTTCACCCCTTCTCTATGCAACAGCTTGGAGCAGAGTGCCTCCGTGGCAGGATAAAGTTTGAAACGTGAATTTGTGCTTTTTTCTCCTCTCTCTCTGTTTTGGAACTGAGACTCCAGCTTTCTTCACTTCCAGGAAAATGTGCTTCAGGGATTCAAGATTGGTCCTGGGTGGTCTCATCGAGAATTAGAGAGAAAGGTAAAAGCCCTTGAGAGCAGGGAGGCCAACTCTCTGAGAAGAGACATGGACTCAGGACTAGAAAAGGACAGGGTGGTTTTGTAAGTACTGAAGATTCTTGCCCTGTACCTTCCTAGTATTTGGGACAGGAGGGGGCAGGTCTCCAGAAGAGGGAAGACCTGAGGGGCACAGAGTTAAGGTTTCAGAGTTTCCAGGCCCAGCCAAGGCTCCCACATCCAAACCCAGAGTGTGAAGTGGAGGCCCTTGGTACTCTGCCCACATCTCCAGACCCATTGCTTCCCTGTGAGCTGAGGGCTTCTATCTGCCGGTATGCACATCTCTGTAGCATAGGCGTGTATCCGTCTCATGGAGGTCTGCTCTGCTCTTCATCAGAGTCAGCCAAGTGCCAAGGAATTAATACTCTGGGAGCAGCCCTCTTCCAACGACTCTAGGGAGCTGGAGTATCAACACCCCAGCTCCCTCACCCCTTAGTTAGGATAACTCTGAGAAGGGTATTTGCAACTTTTATCATGATTTTTCCTGTGGGATTAAGCTCCACTTGGCCAATCGTTTAATTGCTGCCTTCCCTTCCTTCTTTCGGTCCTTTCATCCTTCTTCCTAGTGGTGCCTGCATCTCCTAAATAAACTGCCTCCCCTCAAGTCCTTATCTCTGGGTCTGCTTCTGGAGAACCCAGAATGAAGCATCCAGGAAGCATAGTTCTATAAGGGAAAGCAGAACCCTTTCCCTCATAGAACTGTGACAAGGACACGGAATTCATCAGCGGTGACCAGTGTAGACTCAGGACTGGGAGCGTTGCCGTGAATTTTCTGTTGTGAGATAGATCTCTGCACCTTCCTGGAGAGTATGGAGGAAGAAGTAGGGATTCCACCAAAGTGACTGTCAGGAAAAAAGGGTGAAAGACCAAAATGGACAAAGATGACTCAGTATTCTGTGTAAATGCATCCTTCTGTCTATCTGTCTTTCGCTGATGTTGAGCTATTTTTCCTGCTGTGTGCTTAGTTGCTCAGCCATGCCCAGCTCTTTGCAACCCCATAGACTATAGCCCAATAGACTCCTTTGTCCATGGAATTCTCTAGGCAAGACTACTGGAATGGGTTGCCATTCATTCCTCCAGGGATCCTCATGACCCTGGGACTGAACTCAAGTCTCCTGCACTGCAGGCAGGTTCTTACTGCCACCAGGGAAGATTCTGAGCTGTTTTACACCTCCATAAGTTGGAGAAACCTGATGCTAGTGAAAGGATTATTGATTATGGAGATGCAAGTCAATTATGCCTGGTGGGATGCAACTGGTTATTGCCATGTGGACAGATGCATGTTTGTAAATTCACCTTGGGATTCTTTACCTGCCTAGATAGGTGTGGTTCTTGATCTCTTCCTTAAACTGTTGTTAACACCTTGCTAGTTCATCATTGAATAAGTTATAATAAAAATTTTAACACACATTCATTTCATATTTATATGAAAATCATGATATTACCTTAAAAGTTTTTATTTTTTAACATGACCAAGATTGAATTTTCTCTAGCCTTGGGGGCAGAGTTAGATTGAAGGTCTACCTCTTTAAGAAGGTCTCTGGGAAGATGCGCAGGTGATTGGTGACACCAGCTGTTGCCTTCAGGAAGGGAAACTGGGTGTCCGGGGGCTGAGGTGGGAGGGGAAATTTCCGTTCCTTTTGAATTTTGAACTGTTATCTATTCAAATGGATTTACATGACCAAGGAACAGCTAAATTGAAATTTAATTAAAAATAAATTAACAATTAAATTAATAGAAAACTCTACCAAGGTTTAAAAGGAAATTAGTATTTCTAGTAGCCTCTCTGGGTATCAGAATAGGGAGAGGGCAGACAAGTTTTTACTTATTTGGCTTTTAGGATTTCTTTTGTGGAAAACTTTTTAGAAGTATTACAAGTATTGAGAGATTAACACACATATTTTGGGCGAGAATCACCTTTGTCCTTACACACAAGCGTAACAGATAGGAATTCTCCACAAATTCAGGTATGCCCAAAACTATTATTTTCATCTTTTTCTGTACCATTTTCCACACGTAATAGCTTAAAAAGCTTGTTTTTCTAGGAGAGAACACATTAAAATAGTGAAAAATTCAAAAGGCATACAAGTTGTAAAGTGAGAAGGAAGGCCTTTATATAGATGACAGTTCTTTATTGCAAAAACGTGTACAATTTTGTCTGGTGCATGGTGTAATTGGGCTTGTTTTGGAGTAAACGTAGTGTTTATTTCCTCCTCAGAAATGGACGCGTTAGGCAAGGGATGTGGATGTATCTGTCCTCTCACCTCTTGGCACAGAGCCCCACAGTTGAAGAGGCCAGCCCCTTTGTTAAGTGTTTATTATTCTGCCTTTGTTGGAAACTAAGTGAATTAGTGAAAGTCACGCAGGCTTTGTTAGCTAATTAGAAAGGAAAAAAGTTGACTTAATTTTATTGAAGTTTAAACAACTAACAATAATTTTTTTTTTGCCAAAGTTTAATAGTTATTCAGTGGAAAGTTTACGTCCACATTCTGTTAATAAAAACACATTCAATTCCAAGTTCAACTAATTACTTGTTGAATGCTTTGAAAATGTAATGTGCTTATGTAAATGCCTAGCAACTATAATGGGGTGTTGTCTTGGTTTTGTTTTCTTATGAGTAGGGATTCCAATTTTCCTTTTGACTAACTGGGTAAAATAAAGTAATAACACTGATTTTTATTATAGGATGTTAAGTACCTGATGAAATGGCATGATACTTAAACTAAAATGTCGTATATAGGTTGGGTTTTCCTCAATTCTTATTGATGTGTAAAGACAATTAAAGTACTTACCAGCTTGGGGAACATGAGTTTTAATCTAGAATACTCATAATTTACCTTCGTTTCTACTTTTTTATCCAAATAGATTTACCTTAAATTGCATAGTTCCCTTTAATCTCATCTCCTAGTTATTTTCTCTAGATAATGACATCAGTTTTAAATGGCTTTAAAAAAAAACACAACAATTGATTCATTGAAACAGTTGTACCTTAAGTTAGTGCCTCACACATTCACATATACTTACTTAGTTTAACATTGTGTATAAGTACTCATAGATTCAGAAATTCTGACATACCTACCCATCTAAATCTGTTTTTTTAATCTGTAAAATTGGGTATCAGTCGCTGCTTGGGAGATTTGCTGAAAGGATAAAATGACATATCTGTGTATCATGCTTGGAATATTGCCTTTCACAAAGCAAGTGCCGTGTGTGTGTGTGTGATGATGAGGATGATAACAGTGATGAGTGTGAGGGGC
>SJYC01075650.1:0-20838 GCA_006408675.1 Madoqua kirkii | reverse complement strand
TTCAGAAATTCTGACATACCTACCCATCTAAATCTGTTTTTTTAATCTGTAAAATTGGGTATCAGTCGCTGCTTGGGAGATTTGCTGAAAGGATAAAATGACATATCTGTGTATCATGCTTGGAATATTGCCTTTCACAAAGCAAGTGCCGTGTGTGTGTGTGTGATGATGAGGATGATAACAGTGATGAGTGTGAGGGGCAGTAGTCTTCAATAGTGTAGCATTGATTGTACTAGTGAAAGGTCAGGATGATGGGCGATTTCTAGAAGAAGCTGACATTTTCGAGCTGGAGAAAGAAGAGAGCAAAGATAGTGAAGTGGAGGCAAGGCACGGGAGGGTTAAAAGCGGAGGGTGTCGGCAGTGTATTTGGGGAGTGACAGGGTGGAGGGACGGAGAAGGCAATGGCCCCCACTCCAGTGCTCCTGCCTGGAAAATCCCATGGATGGAGGAGCCTGGTGGGCTGCAGTCCATGGGGTCGCGAAGAGTCAGACACGACTGAGCAAATTCACTTTCACTTTTCACTTTCACGCATTGGAGAAGGAAATGGCAACCCACTCCATTGTTCTTGCCTGGAGAATCTCAGGGACGGGGGTGCCTGGTGGGCTGTCGTCTATGGGGTCGCACAGAGTCGGACATGACTGAAGCGACTTAGCAGCAGCAGCAGCAGCAGCAGGGTGGAGGGAGATAAGATTCAGAGTGAGTTCTGCTAGTGTGTTTGAAATTTGTCTTAAAAATCAAGGGACTCTACCGCAAGGACCTCCCGCATAGCACGTGGAACTCTGCTCATGTCGAGTTACAGCCCGGGTGGGAGGGGAGTTTGGGGGCAGAGCGGATACATGCGTGGGTATGGCTGAGTCTTTTCGTTGTTCACCTGAAGCTATCACAACATTATTTATCGGCTATGCCCCAATACAAAATAAAAGCTAAAAATAAATAAATCAAATCATTATGCTGTACACTTAAAAAAAATTCAAGGGACTCTCAACATTAAATGAGACAATCAGATACTTGTTAGCATTTATCCTGAAGAATGATTAAAGAAATATCCTGAAGAAATATGTTCAAGAATGCTCATGTGTGTTGCCTGTAATATCAAACATTCAGAAACCACCTAAATGGTCAGTAATAGAGAATTAATTCAATAGTTTATGCGAAATTCATAAAGATCGTTACATGCTTTTATGTACTGAGACGGAAAGTTGTGCACGATATTTTGAGTTAAAAGCAACAAGGTCTTAAAATAGTCCTATTCTGATATTGTTTTCTAAGGATATATATGGATATCTGTGTTGGTTTGCTGGAAGTCTGGAAGGATTACACCAACATGTTAATAGTCACTATCTCTGGGTTGTGGGATTCGGGTGATTTAAAACTTTAATAATTTTTATTTTCTTACTATTCTTTTCCAGTCATTTTATAATGAATACAAATTAGGGATTTGATTGAAATGACAAAAAGGATAGTGCTTATGTTCTGTCATACTAATGTTATTCATAAGTAAAGGGAGAAAATTCTTTTGTTCCAGAAGTAACAATTTCTCGAGCAGTGCTAGCAAGGCAGATTGGAGTAGGTGGAAGGTGAACTGCCTGGAATTGAAGGGATGGAAAAAAAGGAGCCTGGGGTGGAGGGAGGATTTTGAGAAGGTGGGAGAGGGGGGGCCTGGCAAGCTTATATCCTATTGTGTTTATTCCCCCCCGGAACCCCATTTTCCTCCTCCTCTTCTGGAGAAATCTCCCTATTGAGACAGAACCCCTCCACTGGTCTGCTGCTAGCATGTATGAGGACTTCCCTGGTGGTTCAGACAGGAAAGAATATACCTGCAAAGCAGGAGACCCAGGTTCAATGCCTGGGTGGGAAAGATTTCCTAGAGAAGGGAATAGCCTCTTACTCCAGTATTCTTGCCTGGAGAATTCCATGGACAGAGAAGCCTGGCTGGCTACAATCCCCATACCACCCAATTTTCACCAAAGTGTAAAAATATATTCTTGCTGCAATTGCATTTACCATGGCAACAGGCCCATAGGTGGAGATGAGGGGTGTGTGTATGTGTGTGACAGTCTGATCTGAACAAATGTATATCACTTCTGAATTTTTAATATCATTTAGTATCATTGCACAGGCTTCCCCAGTGACTCAGCAAGTGAATCTGCCTGCAGTGCAGGAGATGCAAGAGACGCAATTTAGATCCCTGGGTTGGGAAGATCCCCTGGAGAACTGCTTCTATTTAATGTTTTGGTTTTTTTAGCCCCAAAGCACATGGGATCTTAGCTTCCCAACCAGGGAGTGAACCTGTACCCCAGCACTGGAAGGTGAAGTCTTAACCACTAGACTGTCAAGGAATACCCCAGAGCTCCATTTTTGCTAGAAAATGCCGTTCAGTCATAACATGATTCCAGTCATCCCCAGCATCCTCAGGAAGTGGTCATCCTTTCTGCTGCTTAGGGTGACAGAAAGCAGAATGGGGACCTTGGCTCGGTGTCTTCGGCAGGGCGTAGTTGAAGTGTTCTAAAAGCAGCCTTCTAGGTTCTTGTTTGGAAATGCACGGAAAGCTTGTGCATAAGGCTCCTTCCACAGTGCACCAGTGTCTTTGGAGGACAGTTTTGTTGCCAAAATCTTGGCTCTCTGTGCGCCAATGCCAAACACGAATACAGGAACAGAGTTATGGAGGAGAAAAAAAGAGTGACTATTACTTTGCCAGGCAAAGGGAAACACAGTAGTCTAGCACATCAAGATCGGTGCCCCCTCCCCTGGTGAACAGGAAGAGGTTATGTTTAGGCAGGGGCACGTGATAAGGATCAAGGCGGTTAACAGTCTTATATTCTTTCTTCTGCATACAGTTTTGTTGCCAAAATCTTGGCTCTCTGTGCGCCAATGCCAAACACGAATACAGGAACAGAGTTATGGAGGAGAAAAAAAGAGTGACTATTACTTTGCCAGGCAAAGGGAAACACAGTAGTCTAGCACATCAAGATCGGTGCCCCCTCCCCTGGTGAACAGGAAGAGGTTATGTTTAGGCAGGGGCACGTGATAAGGATCAAGGCGGTTAACAGTCTTATATTCTTTCTTCTGCAATTTCTAAAGGATGGGGTTGCTGACAAGATTAGGGTGTGTGCAGGGCCTTAGGTAGCCTCCTAAACTTGATGAGCCTCTTCCTCCCATGGTTTTGTGGCTGTCTCTCCTTTGGAACTCAGAGGAGGTCATGGAGGCAGAAGTCCTGCCTACAAGGAATGGGGGCAAAAAGGCTTCCATGCCCTGGAGTCCCACAGGACCCTGCTCCCCTTCAGTTTTGATTTTTTAAGTGCTTTCACATAATAGTAACTACCAGTGACATAAGCACTAACTATAAGTCACACACCTTGGTGAATGATTTATATATATTAACCAATTTAATCATCACAACAACCTTCTAGCACAGAATCTTTCCTTTTTCCCTGTTTCAGATAAGGAACCTGTGATAAGATATGGGCAGGGTAAATTACTTGCCTGCAGTCAGGGAGCTTGTAGGCAGCAGAGGTGGAGTTTGAACCCAGCCCATCTGGATCTTGAATCAGAGCTCTTTATAGTAATGCCAAGCTGTCTCCTAAATTTAATCTTCCCAGTGACTCTTGAAATAGTCAAGATAGATATCATTAGCTGTTTTTGGACAACAAGCTCAAGTTTCAGTGAACTCAAGTAACACAATTCAGTGAAAAAGTCAGTGGCCTAGAGCCTGCCAGTTCAGTTCAGTTCAGTTCAGTCGTGTCTGACTCTTTGCGACCCCATGAATCGCAGCTCACAGGGAGGCCAGGCGTGCTGTGATTCATGGGGTCACAAAGAGTCGGACAGGACTGAGCGACTGAACTTGACTTGAAGACTTTATTTGATATATTCAGAATCAATATGTATGAGTAACAGAGTACAAAACTTACAGCCAGTAATGCTGAATGATACACTAATACAATGATTCAATAATAAATACAACTGATTTTTTTGTGACTAGTTGAAAATATAAGATAAACAATATTATCCTTCTGGGTTCTAGTGAGACTTCTAATTTTAGGATGAGAGCAAAGAGGTTTTATAATAAAAAGAAATTATGTCACAAGCACAATAAAAAGCAACAAGATAAATTTATTAATATGTACCTCTATTACATGACAAATAGTGAGCTAACAAAATCAATGCAAATCCAAATGTGGATCACAACAAACTGTGGAAAATTCTTCAAATAATGGGAATACCAGACCACCTTACCTGCCTCCTGAGAAATCTGCATGTAGATCAAGAAGCAACACTTAAAACCAGACGTGCAACAACAGACTGGTTCCAAATTGGGAAATAAATATGTCAAGGCTGTATATTGTCACCTTGCTTATTTAAATTATATGCAGAGTACATCATGTGAAATACCAGGCTGGATGAAGCACTAGCTGGAATCAAGGCTTCCAGGAGAAATATCAATAACCTCAGATACACAGATGATACCACCTTATGGCAAAAAGCAAAGAACTAGATAGAGGAGAGTGAAAAGTTTGGCTTAGAATGCAACATTCAAAAAACTAAGATCATGGCATCCAGTCCCATCACTTCATGGCAAATAGATGAGGCAACAATGGAAACAGTGAGAAACTTTACTTTTTGGGCTCCAAAATCACTGCAGATGGTAATTGCAGCCATGAAATCAAAAGACGCTTACTCCTTGAAAGGAAAGTTATGACCAACCTAGATAGCATATTAAAAAGCAGAGACATTACTTTGCCAACTAAGGTCCGTCTAGTCAAGGCTATGGTTTTTCCAGTGGTCACATATGGTTGTGAGAGTTGTAATGTGAAGAAAGCTGAGTTCCAAAGAATTGATGCTTTTGAACTGTGGTGTTGGAGAAGACTCTTGAGAGTCCCTTGGACCACAAGGAGATCCAATCAGTCCATTCTGAAGGAGATCAGTCCTGGGTGTTTATTGGAAGGACTGATGCTAAAGCTGAAACTCTAATACTTTGGCCACGTGATGCAAAGAACCGACTCATTGGAAAAGACCCTGATACTGGGAAAGATTGAAGGCAGGAGAAGAAGGGGATGACAGAGGATACGATGGTTGGGTGGCATCACCAACTCGATGAACATGAGTTTGGGCAAGCTCCAGGAGTTGGTGACGGACAGGGAAGCCTGGCATCCTGCAGTCCATAGGATTACAGAGTCAGACATAACTGAGTGACTGACCTCACTGGCTGTTGGAGAAGACTCTTGGGAATCCCTTGATTGCAAGGAAATCAAACTAGTCAATATTAAAGGAAATCAACCCTGAATACTCATTGGAAGGGCTGATGTTGAAGTTCCAATACTTTGGCCACCTGATGGGAAAAGCTGACTCATTGGAAAAGACCCTGATGCTGAGAAAGATTGAAATCAGGAGGAGAAGGTGGCAACAGGGGATGAGATGTTCGGATGGCATCACTGACTCAATGTACATGAGTTCGAGCAAACTCAGAAAGTTAGTAAAGGACACAGAAGCCTATCATACTGCAGTCCATGGAGTTGCAAAGCTGGACACGACTAAGTGGCTGAACAACAATAATTTTCTCTTTGGAGAAATGTCTCTTCAGTTCTTCTGTCCATTTATTAATCAAGTTGTTTTCTTGATGTCAAGGTGTATGAACTATTTACATATGTTGGATATTACTCCCTTGTTGGTCACAGCATTTGCAAATATTTCTTCTCATATAGTAGTTTGTCTTTTTGCTTTGTTCAATAGTTTCCTTTGCCATGAAAAAGCTTTTAAAATAATTAAGTCCCATTTATTTATTTTTGCTTTTCTTTCCTTGACTTTAAGAAAAAGACCCCTCAAAATATTGTTGTGATTTATATCAAAGAATGTCCTCCCTACATCTTCCTTTACGAGTTTTATGGTTTCTGATCTTCCATTTGAATTTTTATTCCATTTGAGATTATGTTTGTATACTATATTAGAAAATATTCTAATTTCAATGTTATATATGTAGTTGTTCTGTTTTCCCAATATCATTTATTGAAGAGACTATATTCTTGCCTCCTCTGCTAGGGATTAATTGACCATAGGTGTCTAGGTTTATTTCTTGTCTTTTTATCTTCTTCCATTGATCTATTTATGCATTTCTGTGCCTGTACTATACTCTTTTGAATACTATAGCTTTGCAGTATAATCTGGAGTCAGGAAGTACGATTGCTCCAGCTCTGTTCTTCTTTCTCAAGATTGTTTTGGCTATTGGGAATTTTTTTGACTTTCCATATAAATTTTAAAATCATTTGTTCTAGTTCTGTGAATAAAAAAATGATGTTTTAAAATTAAGTAAAACAAACACTAAATGCTGGTTGATATAGATTACAATATATAGGTAGACCTGGCTGTCCCACATTGCAGGTAGATTATCTACCACATTGCAGAGCCACCAGGGAAGTCTAGATATAGAGACATAGAGAGAAATATAATTAGCTATCAAATACTAAATCAGTTTAAATAAAAAGTTAATTGTTTCTTTTTAATAAAAGTCAATGAGGTCATGATTGCAAAGTATATATTCAGCTCACTGGTTAACAAGTCACTTTTAAAATATTTCTTCCTTGATTTCTATCTTTAATTCCTAATGATTAATATCTCCAAAATGCATACAAAACTTAAACCTGATCATTTTAATGCTGATCAGTACTTCTCACTTCCAATGAGTAGGAAGAGCTACAGAAACTCATGATTAAAGTGTGTTTCCCCATTATTTCACTCTGAATCATTATCAGTATGCCATATGCCTCCCTTTCCCTAATATGAAAATGAACAATTATTAGAACTTCCTAAAGAGTATATCTCTACATTAAATGCACACATTAAATACATAGAAATTCATTAACAAATAGGTGTTCATGTTTATTCCTGTTTCTAAGGAAGCATCATTTTCTCTGATTTCATTTTTCTCTTCCTTTTTAAAAATTTTTTGATATCTATATTTTATGGAAGTATACTTGGCCCACAATATTTCAAGTGTGTAGCATGGTGATTTGTTTATACATACACACATATATTCTTTCTGAAGTTATTTCTATCATAGGTTATTACAAAATATTGACTAGAGTTTCCTATGCTATGCAGTAAGCTTGGTTTCTTGGTGAATATCTATTTTTTATTTAGAAATCTAGCATTCTATTCATACTAAGTCAGACAAGTGGAATCAAAATGTCATTTTTTTTTAGTTAGGCAAATATTCATAAATTTTTAAAACTATATCAATATACACATTTATATATATATATGCAAAAGTTTTTCTACTATACGTCAGAAAGGCTTGAGGAAGAACATTAAGGAAAAAAAGGAGAGAGAGAAGGGTAAATTGGAGAACATAAACTAAATGAAATGGCATCACTGAATATGAAATAGAAAAAGTGAAACAAACTAGATAAAAGTAAAAGATCATCTTATAGTCCAGTTGTTTTTAAACATGATTGCTCATTATTACAAGTATATCTGAAGCTCTGGAGAAAAAAAAAAACAGTACCTGAACAATTGTATTTTTCAAAAAATTTCATGGTAATTCTGACATGAATCTGGATTTTAAAAAGTGATTACAGGTTTTTCTATTTGATCCTAGTTTTGGTGATATTGAGTTCCATCATTTTTTCAACAACACAATATGATGGTGTTAAATGAGTAATAGCTAGATAATCACAATAGTAAAATATGTTTATCAGTTTTCACAATCAATAGCCAGACAAAAGTAAGAGATAATTACAATTGCCAGCCACAATGGAAACATTATCAACTTAACATAAAATAATTACATGCAATTTGGGGGGAGTCAAGCAGAGTGATGTGATAAGTGCAAGCGTATACATGCACCTGTTTTTATCCACCCAGCCGGTCTATGTCTTTTGGTTGGTGTATTCAATCCATTTACATTTAAGGTAATGATTGATATGTATGATCCTATTACAGTTTTTTTAATTGCTTTGGATTTATTTTCTGTAGGTCTTTTCCTTCTCTTGTGTTTCCTGCCTAGAGAAGTTCCTTTAGCATTTGTTGTAGAGATTGTATGGTGCTGAATTCTCTTAACTTTTGCTTGTCTGGAAAACTTTTGATTTCTTCATCAAATCTAAAAGAGACAATGTATGGTGAAAGCCACTACAATATTGTAAAGCAATTAGCTTCCAATTAAAATAAATAAAATATATATTTTTTTAATCTGAAGAAGAGCCTTGCCTGATAGATTGTTATTGGTTGTAGGTTCTTCCCTTTTATTACTTTAAATATATCATGCCATTCCTTCCGTCTTATAGAGTTTCTATTGAGAAATCAGCTGGCAGCCTGATGGGAGTTCTATTGTATGTTGTCATTTTTCCTTTGTTGCTTTTAATGTTTCACATCTGTCTTTTTGTCAGTTTGGTTACTATGTTTTGTCAGTTTGATTTTCTGCTTGGGTTTATCCTGCCTGGGACTCTGTGCTTCCTGGACTTAGCTGACTATTTCTTTCCCCATGTTTTGGAAGCTTTCGGCTATTACCTCTTCAAATATTTTCTCAGGTCCTTTCTCTCTCTTCTCCCTCTGGGACGCCTATAATGCTAATATTGGTGGTTTTAATGCTTTCCCAGAGGTTTCTTAGGCTGTCTTCATTTCTTTTCATTCTTTTTTCTATATTCTGTTCTGTGGCAGTGATTTCCACCATTCTGTGCTCCAGGTTATTTATTCATTCTTCTGCCTCAGTGATTCTGCTATTGATTCCTTCTAGTGTATTATTCATCTCTGTTTGTTTTTTATTTAGTTCTTCTAGGTCTTTGATAAATATTCCTTGCATCTTCTCAGTCTTTGCCTTCAATCCCTTCATGAGATCATAGACCATCTTCACTATCATGATTCTGAATTCTTTTTCTGGTAGGTTGACTATCTCCACTTCACTTAGTTGCTTTTGGGGAGTTTTATTTGGGACATAACTTTCTGCTTTTTTCATCATGATTGACTTTCTTTAATACGGTTTTTGTTTTAGCTGTTATGAGACTGTGCTTATTCTTGCTTCATCTGTCTGCCTTCTGATGGCTGAGACTAAGAGGCTTGTGTAAGCTTCTTGACAGGAGGGACTGGTGATGGGAAAAACTGGTGGGCAGGCCCTTGCTCAGTAAAGCTTTAATCCAACTATCTTCTGCTGATTGGTGGTGTTACATTCCCTCCCTGGTAGTTGTCTGGCCTGAGGTGACCCAGCCCTGGGGTAGGTTTATGAATCCAAAAGGGATTATGCCAAGGAAGATCTTCTAGTGCCCCTGTCCCTGTGGTGACTCCCTGCTGACACATGCCTTCACAGGAGTTCCTCCAACACTAGCAGGTAGTTTTGGTTCAGTCTCCTATAGGGTCACTGTTCCTCTCCTCTGGGTCTTGGTGCATGCAAAATTTTGTTTGTGCTCTCCAAGACTGGAGTTTCTGCTTCCCTCAGTCTTCTGGAAGTCCTATAATCAAATTCCACTGGCCCTCCCGGCCATATTTCCTAAACTCCAAGGCCCTCGGTTGGATCCCCAGGCTGGAAAGCCTGACGTGGGGTTTAGAATGTTCACAACAATGCAAGAATTTCTTTGCTATTATTATTCTCCAGTCTGTGGGTCACCCACCCAGCCAGTATAGGATTTGATTTTATTGTGATTGAACCTTCTACCATCTTGCTGTGGCTTCTTGTCTTTGAACATGGGGTATCTTTAATTTCATCAGTTCTACACAACTTTAACCAGGGTTTAAAACAATATAAACAGGCATGCACTATGTGAATCACCCAGCCTAATTCAAGATATTACCTAAAACAGAGGTGTATGATGTGACAAAATTTTGTATTATCTGTTTTATTTTATATTTATATAGCATTGGTGACCAAATGAATGCCTGTTTTAATCCAACAGAATCTAATTCACTCTTTATCTCTCAGTTCTGTTCAGTTCAGTCATTCAGCCGTGTCCGACTCTTTGCGACCTCATGAATCACAGCACGCCAAGCCTCCCTGTCCATCACCATCTCCCAGAGTTCACTCAGGCTCAATTTCATTGAGTCTGTGATGCCATCCAGCCATCTCATCCACTGTTGTCCCCTTCTCCTTCTGCCCCAAATCCCTCCCAGCATCAGAGTCTTTTCCAATGAGTCAACTCTTCGCATGAGGTCGCCAAAGTACTGAAGTTTCAGCTTTAACATCATTCCTTTCAAAGAAATCCTAGGGTTGATCTCCTTCAGAATGGACTGGTAGGATCTCCTTGTAGTCCAAGGGACTCTCAAGAGTCTTCTTCAACACCACAGTTCAAGTCCCTTCTTCATAGTCCAATTCTCACATCCATACATGACCACAGGAAAAACCATAGCCTTGACTAGACGGACCTTAGTCGGCAAAGTAATGTCTCTACTTTTGAATATACTATCTAGGTTGGTCATAACTTTTCTTCCAAGCGTCTTTTAATTTCATGGCTGCAGTCACCATCTGCAGTGATTTTGGAGCCCCCTGACACTGTTTCCACTGTTTCCCCATCATGTCTCCATGAAGTGATGGGACCTGATGCCATGATCTTCGTTTTCTGAATGTTGAGCTTTAAGCCAACTTTTTCGCTTTCCTCTTTCACTTTCATCAAGAGGCTTTTTAGTTCCTCTTTACTTTCTACCATTAGGGTGGTGTCATCTGCATATCTGAGGTTATTGATATTTCTGCCGGCAAACTTGACTCCAGCTTGTGTTTCTCCCAGTCCAGCGTTTCTCATGATGTACTCTGCATATAACTTAAATAAGCAGGATGACAATATACAGCCTTGACGTACTCCTTTTCCTATTTGGAACCAGTCTGTTTTTTTTTTTTTTTGCATTAGACCTTGATTAACTCTTTAGATTGCCAGGAGATACAGGTAATTCAAATTGCTTTATGTATACAATGCCAGGCTTATTATCCAATAATTACCTCCTGTAGGGATAGTCCCCTGTCAAATGTTTCTGAACCTTAGGGTTGCTCAGTAGGGTGGGGAGGGATTGAAGAGAAGAACAGAGTGGAATCTTGCCAGAAGCAAACAGCCAAAACCTTGGAATACTGGTTCTTAAAAAGCAGTGACATCACTTTGCTGATAAAAGTTGGTATAATCAAAGCTATGGTTTTTCCAGTAGTCATGTATGGATGTGAAAGTTGGACCGTAAACATGCCTGAGTGCTAAAGAACCGATGCTTTCAAGTTGTGGTACTGGAGAAGACTCTTAAGAGTCCTTGGACTGCAAGATCAAACTGGTCACTGCTGAAGGAAATCAATCCTGAATATTCATTCGAAAGATTGATTTTGAAGTTCCGATATTTTGGCCACATGATTTGCCTGAGTGCTAAAGAACCGATGCTTTCAAGTTGTGGTACTGGAGAAGACTCTTAAGAGTCCTTGGACTGCAAGATCAAACTGGTCACTGCTGAAGGAAATCAATCCTGAATATTCATTCGAAAGATTGATTTTGAAGTTCCGATATTTTGGCCACATGATTCAAAGAGCTGACACACTGGAAAAGACCGTGATGCTGGGAAAGATTGAGGGCAGGAGGAGAAAGGGATGACAGAGGATGAGATGGTTTGATGGCATCATTGTCTCAATGAACGTGAGTTTGAGCAAACTCTGGGAGATGGTGAAAGACGGGGAAGCCTGGTGTACCACAGTCCACGGGGCTGCAAAGAGTCAGACACAACTGAACAACAACAACTGGTTCTACAAGGGTAGGGGACATACAGCTGCCTTTAAATTTGCCCTAGTGAAGTGAGTGAAGTCGCTCAGACATGTCCGACTCTTTGTGACCCCGTGGAGTGTAGCCCTCCAGGCTCCTCTGTCCATGGGATTCTCCAGGCAAGGACACTGGAGTGGGTTACCATTTCCTTCTCCAGGGGATCTTCCTGACCCAGGGATCGAACCTGGGTCTACTGCATTGGAGGTAGACGCTTTAACCTCTGAGCCACCAGGGAAGACCATGGATCATAAAATTTGCCCTAGGATCATAAATTGTGAGCCCATGTTGACATTTGATTGGAACTTACACTTTGCCTTTTGGAGGGTATGTAAGCAAGGCAAATTTATTTATTTCTTTTCTTTCTTTTTGGTCTTGTGGCATGTGGGATATTTGTTCCCTACCTAGGGACTGAACCTCTGCCCCTGCAGTGGTGTGTACAGTCTTAACTACTGGACATCAAGGAAGTCTCTCATAAGGCAGATTTCTATCATATCTGTCATACCTTACAGCAAGGGACACAGAGAACATGTCATTCTCTGCTTTCTGGATCAATGGTATTGACTTAAAAAATAGTCTCAATCTAAAATTTTTAGGACTTCAGGCTGGGGAGACAGCATCTCAAGTGAACTTGAAAGAACTCTTTCCAAGGAGGTGAGGGGAGGAGCCAGGTTATATGGAAGTCTTACAACAAAGAGCAGGTAGCCTGAACATTAAACAATTATTGGTAGTTAAAGAAAACAAGATATCTCAAGTTAAAGAATTTAGCACTTTTCCATGTAAGGGAAGATCTAGTTGGGGCTCGCTGAAATCATGCTTTTTATGTTCATCTCAGCTATCTGGTGGAGAAGGCAATGGCACCCCACTCCAGTACTCTTGCCTAGAAAATCCATGGACGGAGGGAGTTTGGTAGGCTGCAGTCCATGGGATCGCTAAGAGTCGGACACGACTGAGTGACTTCACTTTCACTTTTTACTTTCATGCCTTGGAGAAGGAAATGGCAATCCACTCCAGTATTCTTGCCTGGAGAATCCCAGGGATGGGGAGTTTGGTGGGCTGCCGTCTATGGGGTCGCACAGAGTCGGACATGACTGAATCGACTTAGCAGCAGCAGCAGCAGCTGTCTGGGGCCAGTATTCTGCATTTTTCACATCCTGAGTTCTTCAGTGCTTACCATAGGGAGTGGCTGCAGCCTGATGGCTTCTGGATCACAGACATCCTTCTCTTTCTTGGGTGCCCTTGTTCTTGTTGTTGTTCAGTTGTTAAGTCATGTCTGACTCTTTTCAACCCCATGGACTGTAGCACACCAGGCTTCCCTATCCTTCACCATTTCCTGGAGTTTTCTCAAACTCATGTCCATCCAGTTGGTGATGCCATCCAACCATATTACCATAGGGAGTGGCTGCAGCCTGATGGCTTCTGGATCACAGACATCCTTCTCTTTCTTGGGTGCCCTTGTTCTTGTTGTTGTTCAGTTGTTAAGTCATGTCTGACTCTTTTCAACCCCATGGACTGTAGCACACCAGGCTTCCCTATCCTTCACCATTTCCTGGAGTTTTCTCAAACTCATGTCCATCCAGTTGGTGATGCCATCCAACCATATCATCCTCTGTTGTCCCCTTCTCCTCCTGCCTTCGATCTTTCCCAGCATCAGGGTCTTTTCCAAAGAGTCAGTTCTTCGCATCAGGTGGCCAAAGTATTGGAATTTCAGCTTCAGGATCGTTCCTTCAGTGAATATTCAGGGTTGATTTCTTTTAAGGTTGACTGGTTTGATCTTCTTGCAGTCCAAGGGGCTCTCAAGAAGCTTCTCCCTCGGGGCTCAAAAAGTCACATTTGGAGAGCTGGAAGCACTAATCACTGACATCCTTGTTTACTGATAAGGCAGGAAACATTCCATTTCTCAACGGTCCCCATCTAGCCACTGCACGCATGCCTAGCAGACCGGAAGCACAGCTGTCTCCTACCCTCCTGTGGGCCTGTTCCCACAGCTGTCACCAAACTAGGAAACCATGCTGTCATGAGAGGAGCCCAAGTCTTCAGACGGACGAGGATCTCTCTCATCTGGTAAGGGTTCCATGACCTCACATTCCTCTTTTGAACCTTTTGAAAACAATTTTCGTGCAATTGTCCAAAGTTCTTCTGTTGCAATGGAGTTGCCTCACTTGTTCCTCTAGATTGTGGGTTGAAGCGTTTGGCTGTGCTGGGTCTCTGTGGCCGTGTGTGAGTGCCTCCGGCTGCAGGAGTGGGGCCACTCTGCCTGTGGAGCACAGGCTTCTCATTGAGTGGCTCCCCTTATTGCAGAGCCCAGGCTCTAGAGCGTGGGCCCTGGTGGCTGCAGTGCTTGGGCTTAGTTGCCCTGCAGTCTGTGGGATCTTGGACCAGGGATCAAACCCCTGCCTCCTGCATTGGCAGCTGGATTTTTAACCACTGGACTACCAGGGAAGTCCTAGCCTGTAGGTTTTTGATGTTTGGCTTGTCACTTTCGAGTCCTTTTATCCCAGGCTTCATCTATAAAATAAAATCTGCTTCATGGGGTTGCGGTAAGGATGATTGAATTATTACATATGTGCCTGTGTGCTCAGTCACATTCAACTTTTTCTGACTCTGGAGACTAGCCCACCAGGCTCCTCTGTCCATGAGATTTCCCAGGCAAGAATCCTGGAGTGGGTTGCCATTTCCTTCTCCAGGGCATCTCCCTGACCCAGGGATCACACCCGTGTCTGCTGCATCTCTTGCACTGACAGGTGGGTTCTGTACCACTAGCCACCTGGGATGCTGCGACCTGGGAGCTCTCAGATTCCTCCTGTGGAGCTGACTGCAGCCCCAGACGCAATAATTGTAGGAATGAAGACAATTTACAGCAGAATATTATTGCAATGGAGGGGGATCAAGTCAGCCTGGAGAGTGTGGAGGAGCTGGGAAAGTCAAGGGGGTATCTGATTATCTGATCTCTGTCTCTCAGAGACATACTGAGCAGGAGGAAGCAGGATAAGGACCCAAAAGGCCAACAGGTACACAGCTTCTCCCAAAGTCATCTCATTTGGGATACAATTGTCCTACTAGGAATTTCCCTAAAATTCAATGGAAAACACTTCACCCTCTCACATTCACAAATTTTCTTTAACTGAATCATTTGAGCAAAAGCTATAGATGCGATGTCACAGTTTAATATTCCAGCAGGGGTCTCCCAGAACAAGGACATTCTACAACAAATGTTAACACTTTTGTTTACCTTTAAGCAGCTTAGTTTTTAAGTCTTTTCAAGATTTTAAAACCAATAAAAATAAAACAAATGCAATTAGATAAATATTATTATTTAAATAATAACCAAATTGGCAAGGACGGTGATTACAGTGTTTAAAAATATGTGAAATAGGCTAGAGCGCCAGATGTGTAACCAACAACAGAACACTCCCTTTGTGTAGGAGGTGCTGGGAATTGGCAAAGGGAGAAATGACCCGAAGATTCAAGTGACTCGGGTGTGGTCTGAGCTCAGGTGTACCTGCTGCTGGAGGGCAGGCTGCAGTGGCTGAGAGTGCCTGAGGCTGGCTGAGGATGACCGAGGGTGGGTGGGACCCAGGTGGGACTTGCGGATGCCTACCAAGCTGTTCAGATTTTACAAATCTGAAGAGGTCGTGGCCTGTTTAAATGTGGACGTTGGATGCTCTAGCATCTTGGGGGAGTGGCTTGAGAGGCTGTGGGGAGGGAGGGTGCAGGAGGTGTTAGAAATGGCAGGAGGGCAGAGACCAAGACCAGCCGGAAAGATGTTGCCATTGCAAATCAGAGGAAACTAACCATCTGCTACCTGCCCTCTGACCTTCTGGAAAATTACTGAACTGTGTCAAAAATTACAAAAATAAACCCTGGAGTTCTCAACAGTGCCTTTCCTACATCACCAGGAGGACTGTTAACATTACTGCTGGAGGGGATCTTATTTTCATATAGAATTTTCCTAGTGATAAAGAAGTCTCGGGGGATTCTGTGAATGTGGGCTCATCACTTGGTTTGCCCTCCCTGCATTCTTGAAATCTAATTTTTTGGGGTGGTTGAGACTGCTGACTGAGTTAAAGAGTAGGAATACTACCTACTAAATGGAATTAGTAAATAAATTATGGTGGGATTAGATATTGACTTTTTACAACCATGTATCACTTGTTGAGACCAGCATAACTTCATACTTATTCAGATAACTCCCAAGGTGCAGCTGAAGAAAATAAGAAAACGCCTTGAGGACTAACAACATCCTTAAAGACGCTTTGCCTGATTTTGAGATTTTGAACCTAAAAATGGGTTGTAGGTAGACAAGCAAAGATCTTCCTTCTTTAATGACTGCTGCTCCAAATTAGCAATTATTAGCAGTGATTGCTCATGCAAAGTGTAGAAACCATGTTTGCTCATCACGTGCTCGCGGATTCTGTTTTCTGGAGCCTGTGCTGCGTGGAGCACTTACCTGGGAGAGTGGAGGTCGGGGCTGGGAAGGGGTGACCTGAGCACTTGCCCTCGGGAAGGATGTGGCTGAGAGGAGGAGGCTGCAGTAGTTGGTGCTGGGAGGAGATCCAGGGGTGGAGGGCTGGGGGTGTGGGTTGGGAAGCTGCCACAGGGTGGCAGGATCTCAGCATCTGAGCTGACTCTACCTCTGGAGCGGATGTAACAGAGTACGGGGTGGGCAGTCAAGAAAATGAACCTGCCCATTTCTAGCAACACAGTTACTTCAGCATCATGGATGATTCAGCCAGCTGGAGGTGGGAGAGCAGAGAGCGTGAAGCGGCTTAGACATTTATGGGAGTTTCTCAAATCGAACAATAGCATAAGCAAGCGTTTTTTTTCTTCTTTTAAACTCACCGTATAGGCAGCCTATGTGCATTCACATTCTATTTCTCATTATCCTCCGTATCTGTTTTCTAGAGCTGCTGTAATTAATTGACACACACATGGTTGCTTAAGACAGCAAAAAATTATTCTGTCACTATTCTGGAGGCAAGAGCTCTGAAAATAGGTTGTTGGCAGGGCCCCTTCCCTCTGCAGGCTCTGAGGGAGAATCCTTCTTGCTTTTTCCTACTCTTTGGAAGGGGTTTCCCTGGTGGCTCAGCTGGTAAAGAATCCACCTGCCATGCAGGACACTGCCTGCAAAGCAGGAGGCATGGGTTCGACCCCTGGGTGCCTGGGAAATCCCATGGACAGAGGAGATGAGGAGACTGGTGATTCCCAGCCATCTCTGGATGGCTTGTTGACACATCACTTGGATTTCTGCTCCATCACCGCATGGCCTTCTCTGTGTAGCCTCCTTTTTTCGAAAGGGCGCTAGTCATTTAATTTAGGGCCCACTCAAATCTTGGGCTTCCCAGGTGGTGCAGTTGGTAAAGAATCTGCCTGCCAGTGGAGGAGATATAAAAGACTTGAGTTCTATCCCTGGGTAGGGAAGAGGAGGAAATGGCAACCCACTCCACTATTCTTGCCTGGAGAATTCCATGGACAGAGGAGCCTGGTGGTCTACAGTCCATGGAGTTGCAAAGATTCAGACACGACTGAAGTGACATAGTATACACGCTTCAACCCATTACACCCCTGTTACTGAGAGTACCTAAGGGGCTTCCTTCATAACTAAGCTGGTAAATAATCTGCCTGCAATCGAACAGACCCCTGTGGGAAGATCCGCTGGAAAAGGGAAAGGCTCAGTTCAGTTCAGCTCAATTGCTCTATCGTGTCTGACTCTGTGACCCTATGGACTGCAGCACGCCAGGCCTCCCTGTCTATCACCAAACCCACTTTCATTGTGTCAGTGATGTCATCCAACCCTCTCATCCTCTGTCGCCCCCTTCTCCTCCTGCCCTCCATCTTTCCCATCATCAGGGTCCTTTCCAATGAGTCAGCACTTCACATCAGGTGGCCAAAGTATTGGAGTTTCAGCTTCAACATCAGTCCCTCCAATGAACACCCAGGACTAATCTCCTTTAGGATGCACTGGTTGGATCTCCTTGCAGTCCAAGGGACTCTCAAGAGTCTTTCCCAACACCACAGTTCAAAGGCATCAATTCTTCTGCACTCAGTTTTCTTTATAGTCTAACTCTCACATCCATACATGACCACTAGAAAAACCATAGCCTTGATTAGATGGACCCTTGTTGGCAAAGTAATGTCTCTGCTTTTTAATATGCTGTCCAGGTTGGTCATAATTTTCCTTCCAAGAAGCAAGTGTCTTTTAATTTGGTGGCTGCAGTCACCATCTGCAGTGATTTTGGAGCCCCCCAAAATAAAGTCTGCCACTGTTTCCACTGCTTCCCCATCAAAGGTTTGACTGTGTGGATCATAATAAACTGTGGAAAATTCTGAAAGAGATGGGAATACCAGACCACCTGACTGTTTCTTAAGAAACCTGTATACAGGTCAGGAAGCAACAGTTAGAACTGAACATGGAAAAACAGACTGGTTCCAAATAGGAAAAGGAGTATGTCAAGGCTGTATATTGTCACCCTGCTTATTTAATTTATATGCAGAGTACATCATGAGAAACGCTGGGCTGGATGAAGCACAAGCTGGAATCAAGATTTCTTTTATAACTTTCCTTTCAAGGAGCAAGCATCTTTCAAGACGTCTTTTAAGATGCTTGTTCCTTGAAAGGAAAGTTATGACCAACCTAGACAGCATATTAAAAAGCAGAGATATTACTTTGTTAACAAAGGTCCATCTAGTCAAGGCTGTGGTTTTTCCAGTAGTCATATATGGATGTAAGAGTTGGACTATAAAGAAAGCTGAGTGCAGAAGAATTGATGCTTTTGAACTGTGATGTTGGGAAAGACTCTTGAGAGTCCCTTGGACTGCAAGGAGATCCAACCAGTGCATCCTAAAGGAGATTAGTCCTGGGTGTTCATTGGAGGGACTGATGTTGAAGCTGAAACTCCAATACTTTGGCCACCTGATGTGAAGAGCTGACTCATTGGAAAGGACCCTGATGATGGGAAAGATGGAGGGCAGGAGGAGAAGGGGGTGACAGAGGATGAGAGGGTTGGATGACATCACTGACACAATGTACATGGGTTTGGGTGGACTCCGGGAGTTGGTGATGGACAGGGAGGCCAGGTGTGCTGCAGTTCATGGGGTTGCAAAGAGTCAAACATGACTGAGCGACTGAACTGAACTGAATTGATGGGACCAGATACCATGATCTTAGTTTTCTGAATGTTGAGCTTGAAGCCAACATTTTTGTTCTCCTCTTTCACTTTCATCAAGAGACTCTTTAGTTCCTCTTCACTTTCTGCCATAAGGGTGGTGTCATCTGTGTATCTGAGGTTATTACTATTTGTCCCAGCAATCTTGATTCCAGCTTGTTCTTCATCCAGCCCAGCATTTCTCATGATATACTCTGCATGTAAGTTAAATAAGCAGGGTGACAATATATAGCTTTGACATACTCCTTTTCCTATTTGTAACCAGTCTGCTGTTCTATGTCCAGTTCTAACTGTTGCTTCCTGACCTGCATACAGATTTCTCAAGAGGCACGTCAGGTGGTCTGGTATTCCATCGTCTTTCAGAATTTTCCAGTTTATTGTGATCCACACAGTCAAAGGTTTTGACATAGTCAATAAAGCAGAAATAGATGTTTTTCTGGAACTCTCTTGCTTTTTGCATGATCCAGCAGTTGGTGGCAATTTGATCTCTGGTTCCTCTGCCTTTCCTAAATCCAGCTTGAACATCTGGCAGTTCATGGTTCACGTATTGTTGAAGCCTGGCTTGGAGAATTTTGAGCATTACTTTACTAGCATGAGAGATGAGTGCAATTGTGCAGTGGTCTGAGCATTCTTTGGCATTACCTTTCTTAAGGATAGCAATGAAAACTGACCTTTTCCAGTCCTGTGGCCACTGCTGAGTTTTCCAAATTTGCTGGCATATAGAGTGCAGCACTTTGACAGCAAGGGATAGGATATCCACCAACTTCAGTGTTCTTGAGCTTCCCATGAGGCTCAGCTGGCAAAGAATCCACTTGCAATGCAGAAGACTTGGGTTCAATTCCTGGGTCAGAATATCCCCTGAAGAAGGGGAAGGCTACCCACTCCAGTATTCTGGCCTGGAGAATTCCCTGGACTGTACAGTCCATGGGGTCGCAAAGAGTCAGACACGACTGAGTGACTTTCCCTTTCACCAAGAGTAAGTACAAGATGCTTTTAATCTGTCCAACATGTGTGCTAGACTCTGGGCAAGGAACCGAGAATGAATAAGACACAGGAAGTACCCACACACTGCTCAGTCTTGTGAACGGGAAGCAGGCAGAGATACAGGTAGACCCTTCTAACCCAAGCCTGGGGAGGCCCAGGGGAGAGTGTGGACAAGTTGCTAAGGATTCCAAGGGACTGGGCACCCAACTCAGCCGGGGGTGGGGCTGGGATGGGCTTCAAAGTGTTCCAGGAGACGTTTGGGCAGAAAAGAGATAAACAAGGTCGAGGAGGTGCAGGAGGGCTCTTCAGGCAGGAAGTATAGCATGTGCAGAGGGGCAGAGGGAGGCAAGAGAGGAAGCGGGCGTGATGCAGCCCTGGAGCTGCGGGTCTGACTGGAAAGCTGGGCCTGAGCTGGGGGTGGGCAGGTAGCGGGCAGTGAACAAGTCAGGGGGTGTCATGAGGAGGGGTTGGACTGTGGCTTTAAGAACAAGTGGGAAATGAGTGAAATGCCTTAGAAACTAAAAGTGTTCTAAAGAGCAGAGTTCCAAAGAATAGCAAGAAGAGATAAGGAAGACTTCCTAAGTGAACAATGCAAAGAAATAGAGGAAAAAATAGAATGGGAAAGACTAGAGATCTCTTCAAGAAAATTTGAGATACCAAGGGAATATGTCATGCAAAGATGGGTACACCAAAGGACAAAAACTCTATGGCCCTAAAAAAAGGAGAACATTTAGAAGAGGTACGAACAATACACAGAAAAACTATACAGAAATTATCTTAATGACCTGGATAACCACGACGGTGTGGTCACTCACCCAGAGACAGATATCCTGGAGTCCAGAGTCAAGTGGGCCTTGAACGGGGGGCTGTGTGGCTGCGTCAGGATGGGCTTCCATTGGCCACCATGACGATAGTCCACCTACTCAGCCAGACTTGGACAGCAGGAGTCAGCCTTGACCGGAACCTTCTCCCTCACACCCCCCCCCCCACCC
>SJYC01075649.1:0-11187 GCA_006408675.1 Madoqua kirkii | reverse complement strand
CCCGGAACCCTCTCCCCCACCCCCCCCCCCCCCCACCCCGTCACTTGCCAAATTTTATCAAAGATACCTCTGCTCACTGTGTCCATTTTCTTTAGCCACTGTGGGATCCAGGCACCACCCCGTCTCCCGTGCCTGTGACTCTCTTTTCCTAATCCGTCCTCACCTTGCCTGTCTCTCTTTGGCTCCAGCACCCTCCGGATGGCAGCCAAAGGAGCTTTCCAGCCAGCGCTAGTGGTCAAGAGTGGGGTTGCCGCATCAGACACAACTTAGCAACTGAACGACAACAAAATGGACTTACTAAGCAGGGGCCTTTTCATCCAACTTTAAAATACGTCCGATTGAAGCTTTCACAACATTGTCAATTGGCTATACTCCAGTATAAGATAAAAAGTTTAAACGATTTTTAAAAAGGTAACTAACAAGAACCTACACAGGGAACTCAATGCTCTGTGGTGACCTAAATGGAAAGGAAATGAAAAAAAAAAAAGGGATATATGTACACATATAGGTGATCCGTGGGTCAGAAGTCCCTAGAGAAGGGAGTGGCTACCCTCTCCAGCCCTCTTGCCTGGAGAATGCCATGGACAGAGGAACCTGGCGGGCTAGGGCCTGTGGAGTCACAGAGGGCCAGACACGACTTAGGTCCTGGACGACAGCAACAACACAGCTGGTTCACTTTGCTGCTCAGCAGAAACTGACACAACATTGTAAAGCAACTACACTTCAATAAAAGTTAATTTAAAGAATATGACTACATGAGAAAGCCAAGGTCTAAAGCACACGAGGAGAGACCTTGACCCCTCTGACGTCATGCTGTGGATGTTGATCCTTCGGTTGCTGATGCTGAGAACTGTGCTCTCCGGTTTAGCAGACACTGCCCACTGTAGCTATGAGGCCCAAAATGTGGTCAATCTGAAATACAGCTTGTCCTCTAAGTATGAAATGCACCTTCTGCTTCTTTGAAGGTTTAGTACAAAAGAGAGAATATAGAGGATTTCACTAGTTATTTTACAATGAATGCACATTCAAGGGATAATATTTTGAGTTACACAGAATAAATCATTAAAATTAATTTTACTTGTTTCTTTGTACTTTTTTGCACGTGTCAATACTTTATTTTCGTGTAAAGACAGGAAGCTGGAAAATACATGTGTTTAAAATTGTCTTGGTTCCCCCTCACGTTGTGGAAGCTCCCTCCTCCCAGAGCTCATCTGTTTAAACTCAAATACTTAAAAATTATAGCAGAAAAACAAAAGTACAGAAAGAAGGAAATCAAATAGAGAAGGTAGCCTGGGTCTTTTTATTTTTTAATGTAAAATTACATATGTGGCTTGCAGTATATTCCTATTGAAAGTCACTGCTATAGAAACCGCCCTGGTAAAGCATTTTGAAACTATAACGATGAAAACAGAAATCTCCAGCAGTGTCATCTCTGCAATGAGCAGATACGATTTTCGGGCATATTTTCTTTCATTTATAAAACAAAAGTGAAGCCACATAAATGTCCTCTTGAAAACTAAGCTTTTTTCCCACTTACACTTATGTTGCAAATATTTTACAGTGTTATTAAATGTTGTTAGAAACAACTGTCTGGATGGGTGCAAAGCATTCTGAGAGTGACTCAGGGAACACACGTCTTTCCTCGTCTCTGGGTTTCTGACCAGTGGACTATACACCTGGGGATCAATAGCCAATGATGAATGGAGGACTCTATTAAGTGATGTTCAGGCAGGCTCCCAAGAATCCATCTTTAATTATCTGGTGAGAGATGGATGGGAGACCATAATTTAGGCTTACATCAGAATCTTGAGACTTGCGTGGTGTGTGTGTGTGAGAGAGAGAGAGAGAGAGAGAGAGAGAGAGAGAGAGAGAAATACCCTCCCCAAGTTTCCCCACAGAGGGAAGGATGAGGCACCCATGGACACGGACTGAATGCACGTACAGAGATATCAGGCTTATTCTCTTCCCAGCACATTCCAGTGCTTGCTGGGTGGCACAGTGGTAAAGAATCTGCCTGCTGGGTTCAATCCCTGGGTCAGGAATATCCCTTGGAGAAGGGAATGGCTACCCAGTTCAGTGTTCTTGCTCAGATAATTCCATGGATGGGGTGCCTGGTGGGCTACAGTCCTTCAGGTTGCAAAGAGTCGGACACGACAGAGCACACAGAATATTCCAGTAGTGTCAGTCCAAGCTCACTTTACTGACAAAGGTACGTATAGTCAAAGCTATAGTTATTTCCAGTAGTCATGTATGGATGAGAGAGTCGGACCATAAAGAAGACTGAACTCTGAAGAATTGATGCTTTGAAATTTTGGTGCTGGAGATGATTCTTGAGAGTCCTCTGGACTTCACGGAGATCAAACCAGTCAGTCCTAAAGGAAATCGACCCTGAATGAAGATTCACTGAAAGACTGATGCTGGAACTGACACTCCAATACTTTGCTCATCTGATGCGAAGACCCTACTCATTGGAAAAGACCCGGATGCTGGGAAAGCCTGAAGGCAGGGGCAGAAGCGGGCGGCAGAGGATGAGGTGGTTAGATAGAATCACCGACCCAGTGGACATGAAGTGAGACACTCCTGAAGGACAGGGGAGTCTGCCGTGCCGCAGTCCATGGGGTCTCCAGCCGCCGCCAGGAGACTGGAGAACAACAGCTGCTGCAAGCTGTCCTGGCAGTTGGGCTGTCTGAAGTTGTCATGCTGCTTTGGTGTATGTTAGTTGCCTACAAGGATCGTAGGTAAGTGAGAGCCATAGTCTCTTCCCAGGACCTTGGGACCAAGTGATGGTCTCAGGAAGTTACAGTGAGTTCCGCCGCCATGCAGACATTTATTAGGAAGCAGAGCCCACGGCAGTCGTAACCATGGACCTTGTAATCCTGCTGAAGCCCCAGGTCTCTACCCTTTGATAAGCTCAAAAGCACCTTGCAAGAAAGATTTCCCACAGTCAGATGTAGCCGTAGTCCATCTAGAGGGAGGGTTAGCTAGCTTTCCAGTTGGATCAGGAAAAAGAGTCCCAGTCAAGCGATATAACACTATTAAAATGAGGTCAAGCCAGGCTCCCCGCTGAAGTAGACTGTTGTGTTCCTCAAATTTTTATCCTCCATGTATGCTGAGATGAAGATATCTGTATGGTATTTCGAATGAATCTGCATGTGTGAACACTATTCAACAGTGAGAAATTATTTCAAATATTCCTTGCATGCAATGAATGAATCCTATATTTTAGATTAAGAATTTGATACTTGAAATGACTGTCATGGAGCTTCTGGAGTTGGGACTTCTAATTAGGATCTTTCAAATGTTAATTAATACTCCTGGGGTGTATATTTCTGGGAAGGGTTCTTCAAATGTTAACCAACCTACCCTATGGGGGAGAGTGAAACTAATTCAGACACACGCATGGGCAAACACACACACACACACACACACACACAGACACACACACTTCGCTTCCTGCACTGATGCACTTTAAAATAAATGATAGACATTGTAATATAAAATTTCTGAAAAATGTGGAGAATGGTACCATCTTGAGTTTATTGAAAAATTGGTCTAAAAATGTTGTAAGAACAGGTTTATTAATGAGTTTTTTGGCTCAATCTGTGGCTTTGTTTTCAAAATAAGCCAAGGTGGAAAGGTTTGATGCATAGACCATCTTTTGGCTTTTCTTTCCCCAGATCATTTTAGCAGCTTTTTTTTTTTTAAGTTAGTATCAGATATTTGTGGCACAGGAGTTAAGCTATTCAAAATTTCATATTTAAAACACAAAAACAAAAATTTCCACAGATACAAAATGAAATTCATTAAAGGTGGGACTATGAAAAATAAAGTCCACAGTTTCTCTTTCCCAGTGAGGTCACTCTGTTATTTACGGCTGCGGTTGTCTGGACTCTGTCTTTTTGAGGGCACGCAGAAGAGCTGTCAGTGCGGCTCCATCTGGGGTTTCTGGGGTTCGAGTGGGCATATTCTGTTATGGACTGAGTAATTAGTCCATCTGGTCATAGTCTCAGAAAAGTGCCGAGACTGGAGAAGTAAACTCAATACCGATTTCACGTGTCTGTTCTGGGAGTTAAGAGATAAAGTTTGTGAAAGTGCTTTGTAAATTGCAAAGAGGTATTTATTTACCGTTAAGATTCCCTGGTGGCTCAGATGGTAAAACGTCTGTCTACGATGCGGGAGACCTGGGTTCGATCCCTGGGTTGGGAAGATCCCCTGGAGAAGGAAAGGGCAATCCATTCCCAGTACTACTGCCTGGAAAATCCCATGGACAGAAGAGCCTGGTAGGCTACAGTCCATGGGGTCATAAAGAGCTGGACACGACTGAGCGATTTCACTCACTCTCTCAAGATGATTGCCAGTACCTCTATAAACCCCTTTTCTCCACAGTCTGGCTGCTTCTGTGCATTTTATTAACAGAGAATGCGTGTCTATAGACACTCGCATCCTTGAGTTTCGTGCTTTTGAGTTCCTCGATGAGCACATTCTGAACACTGACCAGCAGCCCTGGGCTTGGTGTGAGCGGCAGCTGCGGCTTCTGCCTTTGCGGCCATCAGCACATGAGGGGAAGCAAAGGGCACTGGACGTTCAGGGAGGGAGGCGGCAGTCTGCTCAAGTGTCAATTTCCTATCTGGTTTCAGTGATTAGGAAGTGCTGGAGGCCAGATTAGTGGGCAACATAGACTCGTTCGGTTCAGTCTAGTGCTCAGTTGTGTCCAACGCTTTGTGACCTAAGGGACTGCAGTATGCCAGGCTTCTCTCTCCTCTACTATCTCCTGGAGTTTGCTCAGACTCATGTCGAGTGAGTCGGTGATGCCATCCAGCCTTCTCATCCTCTGTCATCCCCTGCTCTTCCTGCCTTCCGTCTTTCCCAGCATCAGGGCCTTTTCCCATGAGTTGGCTCTTTGCATCAGGTGGCCCAAGTACTGGAGCTTCAGCTGCAGCATCAGTCTTTCCAATGAGTATTCACAGCTGATTTCCTTTGGGATTGACTGGTTTGACCTCCTTGCTGTCCAGGGGACTTTTAAGAGTCTTTTCAAAAGCATCAGTTCCTTGGTACTTAGCCTTCCTCATGGTCCAACTCTCACATCTGTACATGACTACTAGAAAAACCATTGCTTTGACTTAGATCTATGTCCACAAAGTAATGTCTCTGCTTTTCTTCCAAGGAACAAATGTCTTTTGAGGGTTTATTTTGCCTGAAAATATTTTCAGGAAAACTGGAGGGTGCTTTATTCCACTTGACCTTCTTGCTTCTTGGGAGTGGATATGCGAGCTCTATTTGGCGCTTGTTCCACTGGCATTTTCTTGAGTTTTCTCTAAACATTTTCCTGGGTGGGAGAGCAATATGGTACTTGCTGTTCCCCTGATTTGTATCTGTTTCCTCTCTTCCCCGAACACCCAGCTTAGGTGGAGGATGAGGCACCAGAGAGGGGTGGGAGGGAGCAAGGTGGGGGCAGGGCAGAAGGAGGAGGACGTGGCCTGAGAAAATGCATCTGCGTTGGGGGCTGCAGAGTCGATGTCTTTAAGAAAGACTTTTATTTTCAGATGGCAAATCAATGCAGCCTCATAGTAAAAGTAAAATAAAAGTATGAAGGAAATCCACATTAATCTCACCATTTGGTCTTAACATCTGTGAACATTTTGGCAGATTTCTTCTCACCTTTTTCTTTTCTATACTCACACTTTTCTTTTTTTGGTTTGAAATATTTGATCATATAACAGTTGATCATAGCAGTTTTGCATCTTTTTTTTTTTCACTTAGTGCTATTTTTTCCATTTAGTGTCATTGAAAATACTTTGGAAACATCATTTTTGATGGTTACATAATGTTCCATCTTTTGGTAAAGTCATAAGCTCAATTGTTGTAAAATTTGCTTCCATGTTTTAAAGTAATTACAGTAAATTACAGCTCTCTCTGATAGCTCAGTTGGTAAGGAATCTGCCTGCAGTGCAGGAGACCCTAGTTTGATTCCTGGGTCAGGAAGATCCCTTGGAGAAGGGAAAGGTTACTCACTTCCGTAATCTGGTCCGAAGAACTCCATGGACTGTATTGTCCATGGGGTCACAAAGAGTCAGACACGACTGAGTGACTTTCACTCACAGTAAATTAGTGGTGAAGATATTTGTGTTTAAATTACTGCCTTTGTAATTTGATTATTTCATTCAGGGGCATTGCTAGAAGGGGAATTATTGGGCCAAAAAGTGGGAATCTTTCATGGACTTAGAAGCATGTTGCCACATGATTTGGTAGGACTGTGAAAATTTACCTGGAGTGTTTCTGGTTTAAGAGCCTTCCTGGGGCAGAGCCTGGTTTGCTGGGTCTGGAGAGAACCACTTCTGGCAAAATTTGGAGGAGAATTTTACGCTTTGTAAATCAGACTGATTTTAGGTTTCCCTCAGTCTCTGTGTTCATTCAGCTTCTATTCTCCTGCTTGTTTAACTTATACTCAGAGTACATCATGTGAAATGTGAGCCTGGATGAAGCACAAGCTGGAATCAAGATTGCCCAGAGAAATATCAATAACCTCAGATATGCAGATGACACCACCTTCATGGCAGAAAGCAGAAAGGAACTAAAGGGCCTCTTGATGAAAGTGAAAGAAGACAGTGAAAAATTTGGTTTAAAACTCAACATTCAGAAAACTAAGATCATGGCATCCGGTCCCATCACTTCATGGCAAATAGATGGGGAAACAATGGAAACAGTGAAAGACTTTTTCTTGGGCTCCAGAATCACTACAGATGATGACTGCAGCCGTGAAATTAAGACTCTTGCACCTTGGAAGAAAAGTTATGACAAACCTAGACAGCATGTTAGAAAGCAGAGAAAATACTTTGCTGACAAAGGTCCATCTAGTCAAAACTATGGTTTTTCTAGTAGTCATGTATGGATGTGACAGTAGGACCATAAAGAAAGCTGAGTGCTAAAAAATTGATGCTTTTGAACTGTGGTGTTGAAGGAGATTCTTGAGAGTCCCTTGAACTGCAAGGAGATCCAACCAGTCAATCCCACTGGAAGGACTGATGTTGAAGCTGAAAGTCCAATACTTTCGCCACTTGATGCGATGAGCTGACTCATTGGAAAAGATCCTGATGCTGGGAAAGATGGAGGCAGGAGGAGAAGGTGACAACAGAGGATGAGATGGTTGGGTGGCATCACTGACTGGATGGACATGAGTTTGAGTAAGCTCTGGGAATTGGTGATGAACAGGGAAGGCTGGCAAACTTCAGTCCATGGGGTCAAAATAAGTCGGACATGACTGAGTGACTGAACTGAACTGAACTGATTTTCCTGCAACAAGTGTAGGAACAGTGTTGGGAAAATTGCAGACTGTCTCCATGGTGCTCAGAGCCGACAGCAAAGGAATTCTGTGTATACTTGACACAGAACTGCCAAGAGGAGAGGGTGTCACGTCAGGGGTTCAGCTGCCTGATGGCAGGAAGGGACCGTGTGAGACCCTCAAGGGAGAGATGACATGTGGGGGGAGAGTGGAAACTTGACCTTAGAAATCTCAGGTTTTGTTTTAGAGAGAGTGGAACCACCTGGTGTTCATTAAAAGAAACCCGTGCTGTCTTTGATGGACTTTATCATAAAGACGTTAATTTTTGTCTGTCTTGTGTATTAAGGGTCCATTTTGTTTGGATGGTCCTCTGAGGTCTTCTGAAGACCCTTTCTAGCATCAACATTTTCTGGTTCTATAGGCAGGTTTTATTATCCCATTTGATGGATGGATACACTGAGACATTCATAGGTAAAGTCCTACAGAGAGTTAGCTTTGCAATGTGGTAGTGAGTGATCTTGAGTGAATGAGTTAATTTCCCTGAGCCTCCATTTGCTCACTTCTAAGGGCAGAATGATAGTACCTACTCAGCAGGCTGATCTCAGGTTGGGAACCAAGAGCTAACATTTTCTTGGCCTGAGGGCCAGGCTTTGGGAATGAGCATCTAGTCCATATTTGCCCAAATCTGACTTCCCTCTTCTCTCCCAGGCTGCCTTGATTAAGTTGAAGTGCCCTGGTCATTTTATACATAGAAGAGGAAAAAAAAGAAATGTGTGTGTTGGGTGTGTACCAAGTGAAACTTCAGATCTGTTAGAACACACACCCTCACCATGCAATTCTTTTGTACTAGCAACATTTCTTTTGTGGTCTGTGGGGAAAGACCGTTTCCTCTTCCATTAACGAATTAAAATCCGGTCCCACAGAATCTCTTGAAACCTTTCTTTGTACTGCTTTCCAACTCGACCTTAACATGCTGTGTGACTTTTGGGACACCTCTTTACCTCTCTGAACCTCTTCTTCCTGTAAAATGAGGTGACATCCATGGATCTTCCAGCTCCCCAGTTTTTAAATTTGAAGAAGCTTTGGAAGTTAAAAAAAAAAAAAAAGCCTTAGGTTTCTTAACTGAAGAAAAAAAATTACCATCATTTGCAGTTGGCCACTTGGGGTCGCTAGCGATCTAAGAGACTGGCTGGTGAAGCCCTGAAACCGTGTGGCACTTCAGCTAAGACTCAGGGTGGTTTATGAAATTTTCTTTTTGTCTCTTCCTTTAGCTCCAATATTCATCTGAAGGTGTGATCACAGTATTAATGTTGAGTGGACCACGAGCCCGCACCAGAAGCAGCGTCCCAAGCTGGACCGGGGCATCCCAGTGCCCACTCCAAAGCAAAGGAGAAAGAAAAGAGAGAAGCTATTGTTATCGTGGTCCTGGTTGGCTTTCCCTTTCACTCCCACTGAAGCTGCTACTTATTGGGGCCTTGCAATCTCTTGACTTGAAAAGTAGGTCTTGCAAAGTGAAAGTGCATGGCGTCAAGCGTGCCTTAGGTGGCATAAAGGTTCGTCTTGGAGAGTCGGGAGTTATCAAAGGAAATTCCCACTGAAGAAGAGCTGATGGCAATCTCTCTTCTGGCAGTTTTCCTGGTAGGCTTTGCTGATGCTTGAGGCAGAGGAGCGGCAGATTGGGAGGTCCCTGTAGAAATCGTTGAACAAGAAATAAACAAAACAAAAATCTAAAAGCTCAGTATCTGCCCACGCTGGCGATAGGGCCTCAGCAGCACTCTACCAGATCGCACTGTGGAAAGTTGGCTGAGCCCTGCCCTCTGGGCACAAGGAATAGCGTCTCTCCTGCCAGGACCACTGTGTAAACATTCTTTCCCTGCAGGACCCACCGCGTGGGGCTCCAGAGGAGTGCAGGGTGAGGATGCTTGTGGAGACAGATCTCAACCTCCTGCCGTCCCTTCTCAGGTCATAAATCACTGCTAATTCTGATTATCCCCCCCTTTCCTCTCGTAATAGGTACAGAAACAGTAATTGACAACAAAACCAAGGCCCCAGTGGGTGCAGGGCAAGCTCTGGCTCTGCTGGCCGAGAAGCGGCCAAGTGTTTCCTCACCGTCATGTCCCTGCAACAAAGGTCCAGCGTTCATGGACTACAGGTGCTCTTCCTGGCCTCCTGCAATATCCTTTTGTAGTTTTGCTGTTAGGGAGCAGGGCAAGAACTTCGATGATTTCTATTTAATTGAAAGTTGTTTTTTTTTTTGCATTTTCTTTCCCTCCTCCAAGTCTAAGAGACTACCCAAGCTGGCTCTGTGAGCTGTGAGAAGAAGCTGCTGAGAAATTGACCCCAGGGTCTGTGTTGTTTCCTGGAGTTCAGGCACCATCTTGCTTGGTAGAAGCATTGGTGAATGGTGTTTGTCTAAGCCCTCTTTGCTTTAGGGGTATGCTCAAGCTTGAAATCAGTCAGGTCAACATTTAAATTCTAGGTCAATCCACTTATTTAACTGTTGAGTTCATCTCTTAGAGTCTCAGTGTCCTCATCTGTAAAATGGGTATAACTATAAATACTTTCCTAGGAGGATGATTGGGAAGATTAAATACAAGTGGCTGAGGCTTTGTGAGACCTTGTTAAATGCCAATTCTTTCTCTTTTTTAAAAAATTTATTGAAATATAGTTGACTTACAGTGTTGTGTTAGTATCAGATGCATAGCAAACTGATTTTAGTCATACATATATATATATTTTTCTTTTTTAGATTATTTTACATTATAGGTTATTATAAGATACTGAGTATAGTTCCCTCTGCTATCTAGTAGGTCCTTGTTGATTATCTATTTTATGTATAGTAGTATGTATCTTGGAGAAGGCAATGGCACCCCACTCCAGTACTCTTGCCTGGAAAATCCCATGGACGGATGCCGTCTATGGGGTCGCACTGAGTTGGACACAACTGAACGACTTCACTTTGACTTTTCACTTTCATGCATTGGAGAAGGAAATGGCAACCCACTCCAGTATTCTTGCCTGAGAATCCCAGGGACGGGAGCCTGGTGGGCTGCTGTCTATGAGGTGACACAGAGTTGGACACACTGAAGCGACTTAGCAGCAGCAGCAGCAGTGTATATCTGTTAATTCCAGCCTCCTAATTAATCCCTCCCTCACCCCTTTCCCCTTTGGAAGTCATACATTTGTTTTCTACATCTGTGAGTCTATTTCTGTTTTGTAAATTTGTATCTCTCTTTTTTTTTAGATTCAGCACGTTGTTACTTTCGGCCTGGCACTGAGTCATGTCCGACTCTTTGTGATCCCATGGACTGCAGCACACCAGGCCTCCCTGTCCTTCGCTGCTGCCTCGAGTCTGCTCCAGTTCGTGCCCACTGCGTTGGAGACACTACCCAGCATCTCATCCTCTGCCACCCACTTCTCCTGCTCTTAGTCCTTCCCACCATCGGGGGCGTTTCCAGGGAGTCGACTCTTCCGGACAGGCGGCCAAAGCACAGGAGCTTCAGCTTCAGCACCAGTCCTTCCAGTGAACATTCAGGGTTGATTTCCTTTGGGATTGACTGCTTTGATCTCCTTGCAGTCCAAGGGACTCTCCAAAGTCTTCTCAGCACTGCAACTGGAAAGCATCAAAATTCTTCGGCGTTCAGCCTTCTTTACATCCAAGTCTCACATCCATACATGGCCACTGCAAAAATCATATTTTTGACTATACAGACCTTTGTCTGCAAGGAGACTTTGTCTCTGCTTTTTTAATATGCTGTCTAGGTTTGTCATAGCTTTTCTTTCAAGGAGCAAGAGTCTTTTAATTTTGTGGCTGCAGTCACCATCTGCAGTGATTTTGGAGCCCAAGAAAATAAAATCTGTCACTGTTTCCACTTTTTCCCCAACTATTTGCCATAAAGTGATGGGAC